>KB697304.1:0-30601 GCA_000349165.1 Anopheles christyi
CGCATCAAAGTGAAGCGAATGGAAGTGTTTCAAATTTTAACCTATAAGTCATTTTTATAGCATTGCGCTCGATATTTTTTAAGGGACATTGTGGACAAAAAAAAAAGAACACAAACACACCACGAACCGAGGAACCCGAAAACTTGACTTACTGCAAAATTCATGAGCTACCGGACTGAATGCAGCAAAAGGGGTTTGCTTTTGTTGTGCGAGTTGGTTAGGAATGGGTTTTGGCTTAATCATTTGCAGTCCTTCCCAGCGATGGTAGCCCGTTTGGTTGATGTCCACATTGACGTATCTGTCGTTGTTGTTTTTTTTAAGTTGTTGGCTGTGTTGTGCTGCCTGCTCGAGTGGTTACCATTTAAGCGTGGTGTAACTGCTTTGATCAAGTTCCTTGCGTGATGGGGTTTTTGGTTGTTTATTGAACGATTCAAAATCGAAAGGTTTTCGGTTTTTTTGCGCTGTGTGACCAAAAGAACGCTGCAAACTTACAGCCAAAGGGTCGATTGGCTAGGTGCAGAGTTGGCACAGAATCGGCACGTCGATAGCGGCCAGGGATAGCATTCTTTCTGATTGTTGTGCAGCTTGACGACATCATCAATCAATATATCGACAAGTTTTTATCAACTGATACCCAGCAATTCCAGCCTGGCAAGTGTCGGTGTTTGTGGCCTGAGCGCTACCGAATGCATTCGGGTGAACTGTTTCTACCTTCATTTTTTTTTTTGAGGCTCTGTATTGGGTGTCTGCTGATCACACGAATGCAGGAATCACGTCGCAACAACAACCGTTGGAAATGAAAATGTAAGAATTTCGATGCAGCGAGACGGTTGACAGTTCGGTTTTGGAGATGTTTTTCTCTTTTTATTTTTTGGCGGTTGTTGGACAAACACGTGTAACTGGGACCATAATTTAGAGTGCAGCAGTCATTTTTTCCTTTAAAGGAAGGAATTACGGTACCGTAAGCATGGTGCGTTTCCCCCCCGAGGGACGCTGAGGTCTGCAACTATGTGGTGTCTGGCTCACGGAAGCTTTTGGGGCGTGAAAAGGTGATTAAGAAAGGAATTGGGCAAGTCGGTGCGTGATGGTTAAATGTTGTACATTTACGGTATGTTGTGATGTTGTGGAACGTTTAGATGAATGTGGTAAATTGTGTTGCAACAGTTCATCAAATGCAATATTTATTAAATGGGTATGTTTAAAAAACTCATACTGGATTTAGCAAGAAATGAAGAAAAATATGATAAAAAAAAAAATTTCACGACTGTTTGCTTAACGCTTCCTTTTCCTTCTAACCTTACCATCTGCACAACAAACATTCAATGGAAAAACCACTCCTCTTCCTGTTTAAAAAAAAACCTTGCATCCTCTAAAAATTTTCATCACTTGTTCATTAAACATTGACTTGTGGGTAACGAGGGGTTGCGTCGATTTCCCCTCGCTTTCTTTACCATCAATGTTGATGTCACCTGGACTGTGAAACAACCGCGACGAATTGGCCAAACATGATGATGGGGCCACTTTACACGGTAGCTTAGCAGGCATTCACAATATTGACAGAATGGGCGAGAGAGCGAATGTGTGGCTACAACAAAAGCAACGTACAAACAAAACAGCAACAAAACCTCAGCGTACCGCGTAGTTAAAGAGCGTAAAAATTGAAGGATGTACCCACGAAGCCTCCGTTGTTCGGTTGGGATAATCAATAAACAAAATTTCCTACCATGAAACCCGTAACGATATCAATTTGAAGAAGTAGCAAACACATAAATCATGAGCCATCCTTTATTGTTGTTTCACGGACGCTGGCCCGCTACGGATGGTTCCGTAGCGAACGCTGGATCGTCGGTTGAGGCTCACTGTCAAGACATCTTCAATTGGTTCTAGTAGGCAATGAGGCACGGTGTGATAAAAGTGGAACTCGTTTTGGCAGAGTTTTACAGAGCATCGTTTCTGCCTCACCAGCCTGGCTGAAGCTGCTACCCCGTAACCGTTTCGAATCGATTTACTTCACTCACCGGGGTTCACACAAAGCAAAGCGTTCCGTGCCGTCCGGAGCAGCGAGAGAGGTGTGTCAGAGCAGGGATTTAAATTTTTCTCCTCTCCTTGGAAGGAAGTGTCTTTAGCGGAAAAGTAAGTAGCTATTCGTAAGTGAAACCGTCTCGCAAACTTTTACCACGCACCAGGAAAACCCCCGCCGAAACTCTTTTATGGTGGTGCACGTAGCAGCCAATGATAAAACGTCATAATATGGGAATATATTCCCTCCGCACTATTACTGGGATAAAGTGAGGTGCGGTCGTCGTCGCGCTATACGATTCATTTCGATAGCTGTCAATCGCAGGAAAAATGTGTCACTCAGCGGGGCTTTGGCGGGTGTAAAGTACCCAGCGTTCGTTTGGAAGGAAAATTTATGAGCTTGTTTACATACGAACCAACGATTGGGGGTTGAGGCATGTGTTGACGGAACGATTGGGGAGTGGATGCGTTTTTTTTGGTGTCCAATTTTGATTGAATTCAGTCTGGTGTGTTGGTGTGTGATGACGGTCGCTTTTTTTGGTGTGTTTCAAAATAATTGGAAGATCTACGGATGAAATAACTAGACGCAAACATTAATCATTTGTAACGCGAGCTGGAAAATAAGGTCAACTCGAATCGGAAAAACTCTGTTTATTTCATTATCGACGTTGATTTCTGTAGAGAGTGTAAAGCAGACATCAATTGTGTGGCGCTGAAAGTAACACTCGAAATTGTAAATTGTTTGTGGCGACTCGTTTCGGAGCTACAATTCTTCTCTGTAACTCTTACCCTGTAACATGTCCTGCCTGATTTCGTTTGATTGATACTCTCGCATCTCGTATTGCGTTCATCACTTTCACCTTGGTCAATTCACACCACTCAGTCGTAATGATTTGGTTGACTGCCAATGAAAAAGTGTGTGTGTGTGTGTGTGTGTGTGTGTGTGTGTGTGTGTGTGTGTGTTTGCGTCTGGTAGTGTCGGTAGCATGCCCATCCCTTGAGAGCAACGGCGTGTGTCCTATCCTTGTGGAATGCGTGTGAACTACGTTCTGATTGTTTCCGGGCATCGGTTACCCCGGCCGCTGCTCCGGTAACGCTTCAACAGCTTCACAAGCATCCTAGAGTATGTCATCATTTGTCGGTGTTTATGGTGCGCGATATGTGAAGAATGGTGTGTTTGTGTGTGATGTCCTTGGTGCCTCGTAGCCGAGAGCAGGAAGCAAACCAAAAAACTGAATAAAAGACAAAAACAAAAAACCAAACGACAAACAAGGGATTTGGTCTATCCTCCCGCAAGTCCACAGTTCTTGGTGCATGGTGGTGGATGCGGCGCCTGCTCGATATGCTTCATCGAGCTGGAAACTGTAAATTTAATTTAGCAAACAAAGTGATGGCACTATAAAACAACACTCAACAAATCGTTTCATCCTGCTGCCGCTCGTCTCGTGCTCGTTTTACGAGTATGTGTGTACGTGTCGCTGAAATGGCAAAACATCACCCAAGAGCGCAGGGGGTGGGAGTGTAACACACGGAAATATATGTAGAATGGTTCAAAGTTCCGAACGAAAAAAAAAACACAAAGGAGGAATGGACGAGTTTAGTCTTTAGCAAATGAAGGGATCAAAATAACAAATAAAAAAATGCTGCGAATATGAAGCATGACGCGAAAGGGGGAAAGATGTGTGTCACAAAAAGTGTGAATTTACGATCCAATGGTTTGTTGTTTGTGCGAATTTGATTTTTTCACGACCAAATTGACGATATCGTATGTGGAAGATGGTTGGTTTGTGCTTCGGGGCCAGTTTTGTTGCATTGCCAATTTCGCCCAAGTTTGCTTCGAAAGACGCAAAGGTCGCGAGGCAAACTTAATTAAATTTAAATTTCCAATCGATATTTTCATGGCCGTGGAAGTTGAATAAAAAAGATGGGTAATAAAATTCTACAAAATATTGCTGGTGACAGCAATTGGAACGACAGTACGACCGCTGCCATGTAAAACATTGCCCTACCCAGTGCCCAGTGCCTTTCGGTACAAAGTTTTAAACATTCTGAGTGACACCTTTTTGTTCATCATTTGTGGCATATCTTACGCACACACATTTGTTATTCCAATACGGGTTTTCCATCCATTGGTACTGAAGAAAGAAATGCTCCGAGAGAAAACATTTTCAAGTCAACATTACGTCCATCGCGCTGTTACTCAATATGACAAAATGATAATTCTTTGAATAATTTTTCCACACTTCATCGAATATTGAATTCCAGCAGGAGATTCTGAATTGTGAAGAATGAACATGCTTGCTGGTAACAATGCTGCGCTAGATAGTGGAGTATTGTGAGGACAAAAATTCTATAGTTCAAAATGAATGTGAATACAATGTTAACATAATTTTAATAATTTGTATAAAAGCGGCCGATATTCGACTTAAAAGGAATAGACAAGCAAATATGTAAACATTTGGCTAAGAATGTTTTTAGAAAGTATGTCAGAAATTGTTTCATCTCTGTTATTGTCACCAATTTTGGACAACTTGTTGGCGTTACGCGCTTAATGTACATAGCAAGAAATCCAGAAAGAATAACCCATTTTACCAGGACGGCTGTACAGGACCTCAGCACCGTGTCACCGTACGGAATGTCACCGATGTCGACTACCTGACTTAAACAATTGACTGTGAATGCCGCCTGCAGCAGTACTATTGAATGCGTTGCCTGCACTGATTTATGTCCATCGAGTGCGTTCCAGTGAATCTTCCGCCTTTTTAGCAAGCCCCTTTGGGCGTAAGTGTGGTGGTTAAGGACGCAAGTTTGCACCGACAGAATACGCAAACCCTTCCTGTGTATGTAGATGCACTCACACAGGCCTGTCTGATTATGGTAGCGGAAGCATCGGGAGATTTTCGGTACACAGAGGCAAAGGCCGTACGGCATGAGCTGTAGCAGTCGGATTAAATTGTTTTTTTTTTTTCGTTGCGCGAACAGAAAGCGAGAACGCGAGTGCAGCGCAATTTGCATTCAATAGTGATGAAACGGTGGGCAAACGACACGATTAGCTACACCCTGATGCCCTGATGCTGTGAGTGCACAGTGCAAAGTGCGATGGTCGAACGGTCGGTGTCAGTATGCTTTACAAAACCCAATAAAAAAGTGGGTATACCAAGGGGGTTGTCGGGAAGTGTTTTCCACACTCCCCTTTCACCAGTCAAGTGCACTGGAGCACACTAAAAGCGCTGAAATCGAGCAACCGAAGTGTTTCGCAAAGTTGTTCAACATCGTATTGAATTTAAATACATTATGCAAAGTTTTATGTTAATATTTCTTTAACATTTGTGCATGGACGCTTCGCGTATGGGTGTTTGGAGTGGTGTTGCAAAATTTCTCCCATCTATCGTGAGGGTGTTGACTACTAGAACAAATCGTTTCAGTGATGGCCAGGTACGGTGAGCTGTTTGGCAAAAGGGGTGTTGAGGAGTTGAGATCGAACAGGATGAGTGGTTCAGGGTGAAGTACTACTTGAAGAATGCTCGATTACAACAATGTCATGGTAAAGATATCCTTAAAATGGGAATCAAAACAGGCACTAGAATACACCCTGAGTTTGGGACTTCAAATCGCCAGGATTTTCTCCTCCATTCCAGTCATCTGCTACCGTTTTTTTTTTGCCATCATCCATTCATCTCCAGGACGCGAGCGCTTCGCACGCATGGTTACAGTATGTCGTCGTGGTTGCGCCGTGGATTAACACGAAGACAAGATTTATCTTCTTGTCAGAGATTTTGAGCCGCCATATCTTTCCATCCATCCCGTACCTGGTTCAAATTTGACTGTGAGCTGTGAACAAATACAGCTGCCTGAAACGGCCAACGGGAAATAATATTGAATAAAAACCCACTCAAACACAATGTTTGTAGTTCTGCTTTGAATTACCAAAACGCGATTCCCCTTTTTTATTGCCAGCGGTAGTGGCGAGTGGCCAGCATGCACCGTGTACGTGCCAAGTGCATGGTCCGAAAAATCGGCCCAATTGTGGCGGTGGCTCGTACGGTGATCGCATTCGCTGCAAATAAAGAGTGTGTGTGGTGGCCGTTTTTGGGTGAAATTAATTTAAATGTTGAAATTATGATAATTGGAATTGAATTAATTCCCATTTTACAACACTCATGTGTTACGTGGTATTTTTGGTGAACGGGTGTGCTGGAAATCATTACACAGATACAGTAGCACAGGAAAGGGTGGTTTCGATCCCTTTGGACAGTATATTTAGGAAGGGAATTAATGTGGAATAGCCAGAAAATGTCAAAATTCCGATGAATATTTTTACTGTTCAAATTGATTCATTCCAGGAACGTGTAGTTTGGCACATGAAGACTTTGCTTCGATTTAAAATATTGCTAGTTCAATGTGACTTTAAATTTCAAGCATCGATTGGGAATCAAAAGATTAGCAAACAAATGGGTAGAAATTGCAAAACTTGTAATCACAACAAAACAAACCCCCTATAAGATCTTCCCATACATATACACGTGCCATTCTACTTTCATGTGTTTGCCTCGGTCGAGAGAGAAATTGGATAAGGTAAAAAAGTTCGTCGATGCATATGCTTTGTAATTCTTTTTATGGTCGTTCTTGCATGAAAGCATGTGTTCCAAGGTGAAATTAGATTTCGTGTGTGTGTGCGATTATTTTGCTCCCCGAAACGCTTTGCTGATCATTCCGCATGCCGCGTTCCGTTCATAAATCTGTGCTGCAAATCTGCTTTGATGCTGTGGCGATGATCCGGGCAGCGGCAGGTTTTTAAATATCGTTGCAATCAGTAAGGCATATAAATAACTTTCCCCAGCCGGCAGTTGCCAGCAAGTGAAGTGCCTATCGGTTCACACAACAACAAAAAAACACAGTTGTAGCCAGAACGCCCTCCTAGGGTGGGTGGGTGAAGGTTAAGAAGATATACATATATTGCAAAATGTGAAAGACGAGCTGGGCCGACGCAGGGTACGGATTTGCGAAGGCAACAAACGAGAGCAGGAGAAGCGCATATGTGGTGCGCATAGGTGGATGCGGTGGTGGGTTTTGCACGGAAGCGGAAGCAATTTATGCAAAATACCGAAAGCGATAAACGATTTGGTAATCGAAGATGGGTATGGGCTTTAAAATTGAGGTCGTGGTGCTGGATAAGTAGGGTAGGCCCGGTGCCGGAAGGTACGGGTGTAAAGGATTTTAAAGCAAGGCGAGAAGGCTCGTCCTGGCACGGCACCGCCTGCCACAACTAAACAGCCTGCCCAGGGAACGTATTACGTATGGAGATGGAGATAAGTAACAGTAGCTCGATGGGGTTTGGGCTGAGGTTGAGTTTGCTTTCGGTGGGTAGAGTCGTTCGATGCTTGCAGCGGGTTCAGGATGGTCGAGCTACGGGTTAAGGTGGCTAGCGCGAGCACAGCTCCATGTTTTTGGGCGAAAAAGGGATAGCTGGTACATTTTAAATTGGGCAATTTGTAAACCAATAAAGCAAATCGTAGGATTAGTGAAATGTTATCGGAGCACCGTATTACACATGTGGTCTAATTTTTCTAAGTCAGCTTACAGCGAGATAATTGTAGTGGATGTAATGGTGGCGATAATTTTAAAGCGTTTTGTTGAGCATTCGTGAAACATGTTTGAAGATGGTGAAGAGGTTTCTTTTCTATGTTAAAACTAAAATTTTGAGATCTTGTTTTCTATGAAGGACAGTATTGACACAGTTTCACACACAAAATCATAAGTTTTGAAGGGTTCTCTCTTTAATCATGCAGTTTTGAAATCCTTTTCAAACTATGCTGATGTTTGACAGTCAAAAGAGGTATAAATTCCGTTCTTTATGAAAATTATGAGCGTCTTTGAAATAAAATGTCTGTTGACATGTTTGTTCTACCTATTCTACTTACCGAATATGTGTTCAAATTTGGTCGTCTTTTGTTTATTGATATTTCTATATGAATCTTAGGAATAAGGACAGGTGCAGGCTGAGTATAACTTGTTTGTATGTTAAAAAAATTCGGATACGTTTCATTACGAATAAAGTGCTGTTAAGGTGTTTTAGAGTTTAGAGATTCTTCTACTTTTTTTCTTGGCGTAATCGACCTACGCGGTCATTTCGGCCTTGTACAGGATTACTATACTTTTACCACGTAGTCAGATAGTGCGACCTGGCTATGGCGGAACAGTCCGGATGAAAATTGAACTACGGCCGACCTTTACAGGATCTGGGGCGTCTATCTATTAGATCATCGGTCTACCTCGGGTTTGGCATGTTCTTAAGACTGAAAGTATCAGACAAAACCCACCAAACTCCTTTAAGAAATGTCATGTTTAAATCATTAATTTTCCCATCTCCCTGACACAGTTATCTCACTAGTTGTGAAGCACTTTGACAAATTTCGTGCCAAACCTTTAGCTTGACTATCTACCTTCAGCGCACTCGAGTCTCTTTTTGCTGCTTAAAAGAAGCCTGCCATGTACCCGGTCCGAAGGTCACCGGTCACAGGATGTTGTGCCGACAAATAGTGTACACCCATCCAGGGAAGGAAGAATGCTGTGCCAACGTTTATCAACATTGTCATCGCGCTCGTGTGGTGTGGTTTGACACATCAAAGCCGCACATGTTTGTTTTTTTTTTAATTCTACCCCTAGCGCTTCCGCCCTCGATGCTATCTGCGTATCGCTTGGTCCGCTGGAAACTTCGGTCGAAACACGAGATCGTTTCCTTGACCGATTCAGGCAAGCCTGGCATTCATTTATGCTAATGCAGCTGGATAGGACGGTTCTCACATCGTAGCCGCCTTTCCTCCCGCATCGGGATGGGTACCATTTACGTGAGCCCCGCAACATCTATCGTCTCTCCACAGGGCATTCTTCTTCGCGCGGGAAGGATGGCTCTGGTGGGTGGCTGGGACCTCGCTCAAGAAGCAAAAAAACATCGAATGGCAACTGACTGAGCGGTTTGATTGATGAATGACACCGCCGAGGCCGTGTCGTGCGTTTTGTGGGGCTGATTTATGCAACCATTTAGCAGTGTTTAGCCTGGGTGCAGCGTAGTGGACGATCCGATCAGTGCAGGTGACCTCCTGTCAGTGCATAGAAAATGGCAAAACAGGACTATCGGGCCGGTACGATCTAGTTGCATATCATTTAGCTTCGGAAATAATTTCTGATCGATGTATGACACACCGGCCGGCACAGTGGGAGTTGTAGTGTTTATTTTACGTTTGTTGGTTTACAGTCAGCCCTCCCTGACAGTGGCTTTGTTTACTACCAGCGTAATATCGATTGTTATTGAAGACTTTTATATTGATAGACAGTTTTGTAATGCTTAAAGTATAGCAAATTGTAAACAGCTCCTGGAAGCAAATTTATGAGACGTTCATAATGTTTTCCCCTTTTTCTGAACCCGCCTTGATCGCCGTACGCCATAGTTCCTTTTCCGGACCACTGTTCGCCGATCGGGAAAGAAAGTACAAACAAACGAGCTACATGCGAGCAGTGATCATTTGCCAAAAAGGTTGAAACCGCCACCATTCTCGACGGACGGTTGGAGAGTGTTGCAATATTTAAATCGACTATTGTTCGGAACCATACGGCCAGTCGTCGTGGATGCAACAGCATCGCCGTTGATCCGCCAGTCGAACAATGGGTGATACGAATTTGCCTATCGCGGATGTGTTACCGAATGGTAATGAGAAAAATTGCCTTCACACCGTATATGACGGGTCGCGGCAGAAAAAGGGCAGATGATGTTGTTGCTGATTGGGGGTTGCAAACCATTGGGAAACGTGCATAAAGGTGGTTATAAGGATGTTTTTACGCGTCTTGCATCTTGCGTGAGCTCAAGAGTTTGAAAAATAGCTTTAAAACCATTGGAAAAAACGGGTCTCGACATTTAAAAAAAAAGTATTGACATAAAAAATCGCTTGAATTCAAGTCACAGTACTATTTTTTGAGTCCTTTCAGTTTGTTTTAATTGCGCGTTAGGTTGCATCCGGGCAAGGTTACTTATCAGTTTAATATTATACACAATCATTACGCGCGTTGTGGGTTGAGGTAATGGGCGAAAAGAGAAAACAACAACACCATTCAAAACGGAATCCCGACCGTTCACTCATTGGCCCTTCCACGAGCGCAAATGAGCTACATTCTTAGGCCCGAGTGGTAAATGTTTCCTCCGTGTTCGTGTGGTTTACTATTATCGTACCGTGCATTGTTCGAGGGGTGTCTAAAGACACCAGCTTCCGGAGGGAGCACCATCGCTAAAGACCTATCAAGCGTTGTATAAATGATAAGATTATGGGCTAGTATTATGGAGTTATTTTTCAAGGGATTTTTATGAGATTTTTTTTGTTACTTTCTCAAACTCCCGCGATGCTAGCACGTCAGTTATTATCGTGCCAGTGTCTTTGCTGGAGCGTAATTTTTTTTTCCAGCAACACTTCAGCCATCAAGGACGAAGAGGGTGCTGGCTGATTGCTGTTTTTGAGCGGCTGTTTTTGCAGCCCGTCCACCATCGTCCACCAAATGGCAATGCTTAATACCAAAACCGCACACCACCGCCACAAGTAAGCAAAAGGTTTCGTTCGGGACGGTCAAAAAGAAGGGGGAAAAACCTCGCGATACTGTGATGGTGATCATTTTAAATGCCAAACTTCAGTGCAGTTCGGGTGAGAGGTGCGAGTGCGCAAATGGTTTGATTAAATTAAATTCCGAAAAATTAATATAAATTTAAGCTTGAAGCGGTTCGTCCACCCGTCACTTCGACTGCTCGCGACCACTCATTCTCCCCTAGCCCAATGGGTGATTGAAGTGTGCAGGAGCATCTAGTGCCGGTGCCACCGTATCTGGTACGCAAAGAAATGGAACAGATTTTTCTTTTGAAGCGTACTTCATTAAGGTACCTTTCTTTTTTATTTTATGTTTGCTTCTTCGTGTTGCTGATGCTCCCGGCCGTACCGCTTTGTGTAATTAGAAGCTGATTAAACGGTGGGCGATAACGGTGCTGATGCTCGTTGACATGTAAAATTGCACCATTATAGATGGATGGGCGTGTGGAGCGAGATGAATATTAAATTTATCTTCGGCCCGAGTGGCAGTGGAGGGTTTTTGTTTCCGTAGCAATTACATTGCGCTATCTTTTGCGCGTAAAACCTCTTCAAATGGTGAGGTCGATATGGGTGTAATGAATTTTCTTTCGCTCTTTTTTTTCACTAACATTTGAGCCTTTTTTCTTTCAAACATTTAAACAGTAAAGTGAGTAGCTTTCCTTTTTGATGCCGAAAATATCAATCACTTACTAAAAATAAAAGAAAAAAATGTCTCTGAAAAATAAAACGATAGAAACTAATATTCATAACTCTTTTCCTGCCAGCATCACGGGGTCCGTTCGGGTTCGGGTAATAAATATTCTCATTCGGACCAAATTCTCACCCAACATATGAGCCCAACAGCTTATCGCGGGTTACGGGTACGCACTGAATAAATCTTGCAAATAATAAAACATAATTTCATTTCAACACACCTAACAGGGGGGGAGGAGGCCACACATCCGTGGATTGTTTCGCCTCCGGTGGAATGTACTTGCGGTGCCAAAATTCGCCACCGAATGTCACCGGTAAATGGTAAAGAAAGTGGGGAATGTGTCGGGGCGAAAACCTTGGGGCAACAGGACAACTTCATCATCTGCTGGGTTTTGTGTGTGTGTTGTTTGGTGGTGGAAAATTATTACACAACTCCGCACCCGTGCACCAAGGGCATCGTTTCGGTTTTGGTGGTTTGCACACGGCTTTAATAGTCATGTTTATGTACATTTTTATTATTAAATTAAATTCGCACAAACGGCAGGAGCTGCAACAGCACTGCAGGGTAAGCTGCACGGTTGGGTGCCACGGTGGGAGAGCGCTTGTCGGTGAGCAAACATCCCGTAACAATTATACTTTATGTTGGGGCTTAATCATGTGTGAAATATTTGAGCTCCTGTGAAATGCCTGGCGTGTGTTGGTAAAGTCAAAATGGATGGAACATTTTGCTACATCGCTTATGTACCACGTTCGCCCGGAGATGGCCTGTGGAGAATTCAATTTTTGGTAGTTTTCATATTGTCGACCACTTTTGTTGGTGGAGCAAATTATTTGTGATGATTTTTGAAATGGGGTATGGTGCCCTACTGCACCGAAATGGTAAGTGAAAAGTTTTGTTCGGAGTTTATCGAAACAGGTCAAGATGTTGTGTAGTTTGTAATAAATTAACTGCACTGCAAAAGGAAATAAAAGTAAGTTGGAAGTGAAAATTAAACCGAAATAGTGCAAACAATCGATTTACCTTCCAAACACGTTCGAATTGCTTCAGTATGGAGTAGTAATAGTAGTAGCAAACCACATTATGGGCAATTTATTGAACTCATTACTGAGAAGTAATCAATAAATATCGTAATGGAATTTATCATAATCATCAAATCGTTACACGCACCGTTGGCAAACAGTTCGGGCTAGAAATGCGCGACCCTAACAAGTCGTTCGCGAACTTGTGCTCGCACCGAAGAAAGGTAAACCTGCTTTTCGAGCATTTGCAAATGCGTACTGGAAGGGAAGAACGTCTCGGACCGACGTCTGAACTGGGCGAGGGAATGAGTTGCGTTATTCATTCCCCGTGGCATGCTGAGAGTGGCCCTTAGACACGTGGATTAGTTCAGTTATCAAAGCGAATAAGTTACACAGGGGCATTGTGGGCGTACCAGGCGTGTGGTACGCTACATATCCATGAAATCACAATTTATATTGTAATTAAATCATATTTATTACGTACGTTGACATTCTTGCAGTGTGTGTGCTGGCAGGGCTGTGTATGGTTGGAAGTTATTAATAAAATAAATAATAGAAGTAATAACTATCGTGCGCAAGATGGATCGGCCGGTGCTTGTTGGCGGGAGTAGCGGTACTCTTAAACCGTGCAGTACATCTTCGACTGCTTACCTTTTTTGGGCGATGGGTAAGAGTTCACTGTCTTTAAGGTTGCTTCGTGAAAGCGCTGGCAGCGAATTGATGCACACCGGGAAATCTTTCACCAAACCAAACAACGCAAAAAGTGAACATGTTACATGTTCTCGCGCAAGAGTCATTTGATTAGATGTTATCGTGAGGCGAGCTGCCACAGGGAGGGTAAGAGTTATACGTACCCGTATAGGTAAGAACATCTTACGGCGTCCGTTTGTGCAAGTCGTTTGATAAACTTTTGCCAACTGGCCCCTGTCTGGCTGACGGTGCAATATGAACCACGTGTCTCAGCGTACCGTCAGCATGTTTCCAGGGCGTGATAAATGATCCCGCTAGGCCCGAGACCAACTGTTACCGTATGAGATTGGCAACTTTTCAGCATCACATCATCATCATCAGTCCGTTCGTCTGTGCGTCCGTCACTGTTTTGGTTTGAGCTTGGTAGGGGTGCTCGGGATGGTACGGAGAGGTGTGAACGATGTAAACTTATCTAATCGAGCTGAGGCGAAAAGACGACACATGAAGGAATCAAGCTGCATAAAAGGATGCATGCTTTCATTTCAGCAATGTAATGCACTATGGGATTTGCAAGAGTAATAATTGGTATTTTAAATTGTTTTACTCGTTTTATTAGCCTCGATTTTCATGCGGTATCTTTCATTGCATACTTTCAGGAGCTAAGCATAAGGAAAAAATGTCTCTTGATCTACACTCTACGATGGATAAGACTAATGAACTCTTGCAACATCTTAATTATTCCATGGAAATATTTTTTTGCAAAATAGATATGAAGAATTAAATAATCATATAGCATACCTTCAGGCGCTCAGCACAGCCACCGAGTGGTAATGTTTACTTCAGCAACAATATTTTACCATTTTTACGTGCACTAAACGCACAGTGCTCGAGCGGCTCACACTGCAGTTGATGATTCTGTTGTTAGGATGGACGGCGCAACATTCTGGGGCAATAACTTCGATATTGTTAATCTGCAAGTAGTTGAATTGATGGATCAAGCAACTGTAGCGTACGCGACGAGCATGCGGCAGACGAGACAAAACTTTCTTACCTTAATCTCGTCACCAAGTGTCACCGGAGATGGTGCTTATATTGGAGCAAGTTTTCACGCCTGGAGGGAGCATCGTGCAACACCGCACCGATCGGACGTACATACCGACGGAAAACCGAGAGGAAAATTAATAAAGCCATGCTAGGTGTTGTTCGCTGATCGTTCTAGCTTCACCAAGCTGTGGTTGTGGCGGATTTACTATTTGCTCGCGGATGAAGCAGCGAGATGTCAGGCACAGTGCATCTCATTAGTTTTTTTCTTTCCATTCAATCGCCAACAATATTTGACAACAGCTTAATGAGGTCATTTTTCTAATCACTTCTTCAAACATGCTCATGCAGCGGATTAATATACGGTGCTGATGCTGGCGTAAATACATATATTTAGCAGGCACGTTTAAACACCCGACATCGAAGCGAGGACAAACACTCTGGCCACACTTTGCGAAGCGTTTGCGCGGTGTTTGTTACAACAGTGTTGTAAAGCGTTGGGAAGCACGAATTGACGATGGGTGGTCTCTCGTCCCTTTGATTGCAAATGAGCGAGTTTGTCAAATGGAAATGAGCTCGTTTGCAGGACGATGATGACGAACGAACGGTGTAGTTTGTCTTGGTGATACACAGCTGTGCTTGTCGTGGTGTGTGAAATATGAAGAAAAAATAACACACCTAGCGACACTGCCACAATTCCCTGCGTGAGGTTTAGTGCAAGTAGTAGACGAAAGACGAATTCTGACCGATTATTTTTCGTGAAAAAGGAGGCTGGATGTCAAATATTATTGTTCAAATAAATGTTTGCACCTCTGTGACAATGAATGCTTAAATATATCAATATCTAGATACAATCCATCGAGAGACGACGTTGCAGAGGATTGGAAAATTTCTGACAAGGGAAGTTATACGCTACAAAGATTGAACGCCATCCCTTGTAGGGTTTGTAATTCAAGGCACTAAAATAATACGAGGGTTACGTATGGCGAATGCGATCAGGTGTGTTCCGCCTATCGGTTCTGCTTGTTTTTTTTGCAACTTCTCACAAAAACTGCGAAGTGATTTTTTTGTATTTCTGTGTGTTTTTCTTTCTTTACTACTTCCCATGTCTGCGTTAAAGTAAGGGGTATCAATTCCTCAGCGCAAACTTGGCAAAACCAAACAGAAGGAAACGGACAAACGATGTGTTTGTAATGGTTTTGGTTGAAGTATTTTCCCTTGTAATCCTCGATAATTTAATAACGGTCGAATCGATCGAAAAGTGTTTGTTTATTTGCAACAAAAGGGGTTGTTGGCAAAACAAATAAAACAGAAAACAGGATTGATGATAAGGGATAATATCTGTAGTATTTTTTTAAGTGCACGGAATGTTCTGGGTTGAGCTTTGAAACGATTTGCGAATAGAAACAGTTGGCCAAGGAGTTGACCAATGATAAAATAAAAGCAGTGGTTTTATATAAGACATTCTAATTGTATTTCCCCCCCGGCAAGGTTGGCTCATGTTACTCGTCATCCAAGTAAACACATGTTAAATCCTATTGTCCAAAAAATAACAAATCTTCGTGGGTAAGATATTTGCATAAAACAATCATTTATCATTTGATGTGTGTATGAATTGAAAAATATAATATTTTACGATATCACAATAATTTTTTTGGTAATGATGAAGCAATCATAAATGAAATTTCCTTTCACCATTTAGATAGAAGTGTAAATGCATTTCCCATGAATGGTGAAAGCATATCGTTCTTCTGCGTTTGACGCTACAATGTGGTGCAATAGCAGAGAGCACACAGTACAACAGAAACGTCGCAGCTGGAAAAGGCAAACATTTACGATTTACGCGGCGGTGAAAAAAAGGGTAAAACATTCCGTGCCCTCCCTTGTTCGGCATAACGCTCCCAACCTGGAACGCCAACTGTCAAGCGGCAGTGGTTTTTCTAGTATTTAATTAGAGCATTTAATTGTGTGATCGTTACGACACGAATTCTACACCTAATTTATTTAATACAAAACAGCATAATTACGCACACATTTTCTTCGCCCGCGTTTCGTGGCACTTCCCGCACTACCTTTGGCGCGTTGCGGTACGTTTGCATGTTTTGCTTGTGGGGGTGGGTGGGCGTAATTTTTCAGCATTAAAAGTGAAATTGATTAGGTAATTTGGTTGTTTGCGTTGTTTGTGCCATCACCGTTTTGTGCAAAACTGTCATACCGATGGAAAACGACCGAGCAGTAGAGTGCCGTCATTCCGTCCGTCCCGGTATAATACGAACCGGGCTCGAGACCGAGGTAAAGAGTTATGGACGAAAATAAATGGGCACCGATTTGTATCAGTTGTAGGTAATTGCACTTTGATAATCATTTGTAGTGCGCAGTGCACAGTCTGTTCCGTTTTCGTAGCGCCGTGTTAGGACATTAGGGAGTCCGCATTCCTCCGGAAAAAGGCCGTGGTTCCAAGGGTTGGCGAGGCGGCGAATGCTCCGGAAGCTGGGCACCAGTGTTCGGAGTGGAAAATCAATCCTATTAACCGTGTCAGTGGGATCGTAGTACGAGGGTAAAAGTTAATCCCTTGCAGCATGTGTTTGTTGCTTTGCTAGACAAACGTTAAAAAGAGGACACGTTCGTTGCGGAGACATTCGAGCCAAAGTTTGAAGCTAGACTACGTGCTGAAGATGATGGCAATTTTGACATTTTAACGCAATAACGATATTATTGAATGGTATAGAAATTCTCCCGTTCGCTGAAAGGTATAAGAACAGTTGTTTTTGTTTTTTGAAAAAAGAATAAGTGTAAATAATTCAGTAAATATTTTAATATTTCTACTGGTAAAAAGAATAAATTATATTCAAAAATAAGTGGTCGATAATTCAATTTCTAAAAGTGTTTTGCTTAATGGTATATTTAGATGTTTTCTAGTTGTCTTCAGCATTTAAATCCGTGAAATGATTTAGAAATTGATAGATTTTTTTCTGTTAGATATTCCACCACACTATTCCAGTAGGATTTGTATCGAATCCCAATTACTTCCTTGATTTTTGCCTGCATATTCCAACAGGAATGACTGCGAATCCCCTCTACTTGTACGGAATAGACTTATTTCAATTTTAATCCAATAAAAATGGATAATACTCAGTAGACTTAACTTCAACACAACCGCACACCATTACCTCACGCTCAAATTACATATTCCATACGTGAAGTCTTTTGTCATAAATCCTTTGGTAGCCCTCGTAATCATTGTATTAGCTACCGTTTAGCTACAAACGATACAAAAAAGGTGGGCAGGCAGCCCAGTCTAACAAAAACCGTTAAGCCTTCTGCGTCATGTCGCTGGCATCCCCCGGTCACGGGGCTAGGATTAAGCCGGGAGCCCATTAGATTCTATCACGGTGTCGAAATGGCATAATTAAGTAAAAACCCCCCTCATCGCCTGAACGGCACCGATAAATGGCACCAACAGCAAAGGAGCATAAAATTTGAGGCAAATTTCATCCCAACCACATGTATTCGGGTCGCATTAATTGCTATCCGGTTTAGCGGCCGAAGGGTGTGTGAGCAGTTTGCCGGAATTAGTCGAGATTTTCCCATCAACAGCTGCCACCTTCCGCCGGAATTGCGGAATATTGTCCCACTACCTATATATACCCACTTGAGGAACACTGCCTGCTTGCCTTTCTTCCTGCCTGCCACTTTGCTTTATGTGGTGTCTATGTGTGTGTGTGTGTACAATCACTGCCCCGGGATGTGCGTAGTGTACAGGGGAACGGGCTTACAGTACTCGACGACGGGCTTGTTGACTGTTTGACAAACTTCTTTCCCATCGTGCACGCCTTAACCACACATGGGTTTGAGTTTTTGTGAAATGGAGTAGCGTGCAGGCCAAAAAGTTGTCTTTCCCAAGCGAATCTAGTGTCTTAATACGTTGGCCTTACTTTTACCTACCACTCCCTACCACCCAGGTTTTGGCAAGACGGCGTGTAAGTGGCTTGTAATGGTGGAATAATGATTAAAGTCAACACGTTTGCAAGCGCTACCAGAACGTCTGTTTGGGGTTGTTGCCTCTGATCGGTTACTACACTTGGTTAAGATAAAAAGGTCGTAGGTGTGGGGGAAGCAAGGAAGGAGGGTGACTGTTTCAGAAGATTTCTTGTGCGCGGAATTGGTTGTGTTTTGTTTTCGATCGGTTGGAAGCGGAATCGAAAGGAAGGGACATTTGATGGTGCGTTTTATTGCAGTCTGAAGGGTGCTCGTGCATGTGATTTATAGACTTCCGGGATGTATGGTAGAGCTGTTATACACTGTTCAGATGTTGTTTCTAGACAATAGGAGCTTTTATGAGAATTAAAAAAGAGTAAGTGTAATGGAACAAAGTAAAGAGCATTCTGCTGAAAATTTGTAATAAAAAAATATTGATTTCATATTTGGTCAAAACAGAAAACTGATTTAAGCTATTAGTTAAATAGTTTGAAATTCATTAAAACGGTATGCCAAGAGGGCTGTAATAGAAGAACTTATAAAACCTACTTAAGAAACTTCTATTGTTACTGAATAGACAGACCTGTGAGACAAAAATCCATTTCATTTAAAAGATATAACTAATAATTAAACAATATTGTGTTATAGAACACATTCCAAGTGGAATCAAATACTTTCTGAATTCGAATGAATCTGATAATAGAAATCAAAATTAACAGGGCAGAGGGCAGAAAATTAACATTTACTAAACGAATTCATATTTCTCGAAGCGTTGAGCTATGAGCTATGAGGAGCGTTGATCTTAACAGTAACAACCAAGCCATTCCCCCACATTCACCACAACCAGTCACATATATCAAACAAGTACTGGTCCCGTGATGAAATACGGTCGACAGCTCTCTTGTCAGGGGAAACACAGAGACATAAAGATAATGCTGATTTAACCTTCCCTTTGCCCTGTCTGCCCTTCCCATGGCCTACAGAACGAGGTGCTAAATGTTAATAATGCTATGATGCTACTGAGAGTGTCAAAAAATAAAAAAAAACGAAGAATATTCAACCAAAGATGTAAGGTAAAGCTGTTGTTTTTTTTTGTTCACCCAAAATCGAGATCATAAAAGTAATGAAGAAATTACCATAAAGATTGCCGCACGTAACGATTCGGTGAGTTGTTCATTTGTGTGCTTCTGTTCTTCCTTTTTTTTGTCGTATAAAAAACTAAGCAAGTTACAGTAGAAAGTAGCCACATTAAAAGATGGGGAAATGTTTTAATATCTGGTGTATCTTCAACATTCCTCTTCTGCTCTGACCCATTGTTTTCAACTTGCAATCCACCCTGACGCATGGCAAAACTCTCGAAGGAATTGGGTGATTGCCCGCATTTGTTTTTTTTTTCTAGTATTGCTCCACTCCTTTTTTTACTGTTTTTTTCTCGTTATCCTTTCGCCCACTGGATGTAAGAATGACCGGACGTCTTAATCTCTTTGGTGCCGGAGCACTGGCTGTCCTATCCCAAAACTCGCTCGCTGGGCAGTAAATCGTTTTAACGTTAATCAGGATAATTAAAACACGCTGGGAAATTGCAAAGAATGTGTGTTACTTTTCCGACGAGGGATAAACTAAAATAAAAATGCTTTCTATCGTTCATAAGCAGGGAGGAAACAAAAACCCCTTTTGCCACGTTGTTTTAGGTGTAAAAAAAATAAATGCCCGAATAAGGTGTCCCCTTTCACGATCTTTCAGCCTCGGCGCTCGCTCCCTACCATCGATGCTGATGATATCTTTTTTATTGCTCTCAGTGGGTGGGTTGGGTGGAAAAGGTGGAGGGGAAATTGCCACGAAAGATGAAACCCTACCACCCGCCACCGGTGGGCGGGTAGCTGTGGCTGTATGAAAAACAAATACAGCAGCGGTCGTTTTCTTACGGAATGTCACCGAAGAAATGTCGGTGCAGTCGGTCGTCAAGGGGTTTCGTTTCGGTAGTTTAATTAAACGGATCCCTTTGTTGGTGGGGTGAAAGGTGAGGCGGAGGTGGTAAAAGGCGTTAGATCTGCTTAACAGCTTTTGTTTGAATGTGCTGTTAAATGTGCCGCCTTCGGAAAAATGTAGCTGTTAGAGCAGAGGAAATGACATTTTCCGAATGGACAAAGTCTTGGATGGACAACGTCAAAGCAATTTAAATTGTGAGATTTAAAATAAAAAGGTCAGAATGTATTTTTATATAACGTGAGACGATAAGCGAATGGTAACATTTAAGTTTAGATTTAAGTTTACAGTAGAATACATCTTTTTGCTAAAACTTACCTTAGAAAACTAAGCAACCATCCAACTATTTCTACTGCGTGTGATGCCACAAAACTGCCCAAAGTTTGTCCAAACGCTTATCAGGAACCCCTTCTACTACATAATTGCCATTGGTAATCCCACTCTGGTCAGCCTGACTCGCGTGTTGCGATTTGTTGCCGTTGCAATTTATGCGTTTGCTCGCGTTTGCTGTTTTTTCCTATGCTTCCACTACGGAGTGAATTGTTCAACAAAGCTCACCGGAACACCAGCCGTATCGACTGGGAAGTGAATCGTCCGGGTGCAAAGTGGACTAACGCAAACCATGCGTCAAGAGACTGTCAGTAAATTTTCCCACCCAGGCCCACCAGCTACTAGGTGTTCGTGGTAACACCAAACGCCATAGACCCGCTGGAACAGTTGACACCATTTTTGTCAATCACTGTTAAACTCTTTCATTAGGAAAAGGGAATTAAGGGTGTACAATTTACTGCGAAAGGCATTTGTGTGTTTGCGGTGTACAAGGAAGCTGGGGGAATCGTTTGACAATTTGTGGGTAAAAATAAACAGACCAAACAGACCGAGTGCTTCGTCGAGATCGTCGCTTCAGGCTGGGTGCATTGGAATTATTGGAAAACAGTAAATACAGCTTAACGCAGGAAGGTATCGGCGAGATCGTAAATTAGTGTGGCAGCGACCTAGCAAACCTACTCCAGCACATTTGGGTAGCCAAGTCGAGTTGAACGGTGTGTTTGAAATTGTGCGTTTGTGTAGAAGTATGTGTGTGCCGAAAGTAGCATGTATGGGCATTTGTGAGCATGGAATCCTGTGCTTGCTACGATGACGGGATGGCAAAGAGAACTTTTAACTGTAATGCCAGCTGGAAATATGGTATTTTTAGCAATTGGTGTGAGTGTAGTTCTGTGTTTGCCTTGTGGTTAAATGTGTTGTTTTGTTCTTTCTTTGACCATCTTTTGCAACAGAAAATACTACATTATATTGAAGAGCTTTGAGATTTGAAATGAAATAAATTCCCAAAAAGCCCAAAATACACAACTCGAGAAAAAGCAACCGCGTGTGAACAATTAAAATGTATGAGCAAACACAAACACCAGCCCAGTGGCACACGGAAATAGTATGATTTACAGCTAGCGCTACGATTGCGCTGCCAATCGTGACAATATCAATCCACTGGCTGGCGTGCATCGTCGTGCGGGGTCATGCACAGAATAGTGCGCCAGTTCTCATGTTTAAGTGGCAGAGCGAAGTGCCATAAATCATTTTATGACTTGCAAACGCGTGTCCCCCCCACCTCGTTTGTGTTACCGGTTGGCAGCGTTTGGCATCGACAGGTAGACAAACATCAGCCCCACACTCGGAAGTCACTGATAAGTTGGTCTAAATTGGCTATTGCATATTGTAGCAGGACTGAACACAGGGACAGGGTGGATGATAATATTTTCGGAAGCAATTCTAGATTTCACTCATACAACAGGGGAGTGAGGATGATACTGGCTGTGAGGGCTGTTTCATTTTTTTACCTTCCATAGACTGCCTTGAAGGTGGAAGTGGAGCAAGGAAAATTAATCAAACATATGGCAATCGCTAGTGAGGGGGGAAACAGTGAGTCAATGATTTATTATTAATTTCTTTCCGGTGATAATAGCTGGCATCATCGAGCGCGCGTCATTAGAAGGCTGTTGTAGGTCGGAAGGTACATGTAGAAATTTTTGCTAAAAGTACACTGAATGTAGCTCAATTGATAAAGGAGTTCCTTTCATTACTAATCGAAAAATTCAACAGGAAAATTGAGGGTTTTCCTTAAAAAATAGTTCAGTTTCCTGCTCAGACACCTACATACTTGTTAAGAAGCCAGAATCGGTTGCGAAGGGTCGAAATCAGGGATATGTTTTACGATGATTAGCAAAAAAATGAACCGTCATAATATATTTTGTTACCACCATCAAGCGTGGTAGCAAACGCTTAAGAATGTTGCGTAGAACAAATCCTCTTCGTTTTGGAGGATTTGTGTGTTGAGATGAACGATAGGATTTAGAAACAAAAAATTGCACCATTCGTACAAATACAGTTTTTCTCTCTAGAAAACAAACACAACAAAAATGTTAGCATTCCGTTTGAGTTGGTTGATTGCACACAATCCGCTGGACAGAAGGGATTTGTAGTGTAAAGCTTGTTACAAATGGACAACTACATCCCTTCGGTTGCCGCCTGTATGGACGAGATTTTGACCCCTTGTAAACCATGGCGGGGCAACCCAAATGTGATGATGATTATGACGATTATCGGCCAATAACCGAACCGGTCGATTTATGTGCAGCTCCGTACATGGACAAGGGTTTTGCCCAGTTTGCTCAGTACATCCCTATCCAGTGGCCAGTGATCCAAGCAATTATCATATAAATTTGAAAATTATCCAACAACTTGCTGCATGCCGTGTTTGTAGTAGTTCCACGGGAAAGAAGCATCCGTACCGTAACCGCGCAGATTGCGGGATTCGTATGTCTTTAGCTGTGTGGAATTTCGTCCTGTAGCGCTATAAATCATAAGCAGCTGTCCGGTTGAGTAGAGGCTCACGCCCGATTTATGCGCCTCTCCCATCTCCCCTCCCTTTAATACGGTATGGATTTACCGCACGGGTTTGGTTCATAAAAAGTACCGGCCAGTTCTCCTTAGCTTCGTGTCGATTGGCCAGCTTAACCTCCTTTCCACTGTGAAGGTTCTGTTTGTAGGAAGTGTGGCAGGTTTGTAAATCGTCCCAGTTATTAATGCTTATTACAGGCTGAATGGTACAGGTAGGAGCTGTTTCGTTGGTTTTTCATCCCTGCCCGTTGGGTGCTACTGGATGCGGTCAGCAAGAGTGGCCATAGTGTTGGGAGAGTACGATCCAGCGAGGATTTGCAAAACTTTCACACATAATTCATGCACTACAAACCCCTTTTGCTTTGGGCTGGATGTTCAGGTGCAATCGTAATATTTAATGGTCAAACTTATTGAATTTAAAACCCTTTCTCGTTTTCCCCTTTTGGGTCATAAAGGTTCTATAGAGAAGAGTTTACGTTGAGCCGTTGAAAGCGAGGGTTTTGTGAGATGAATTATATTACTCGCCGTGTTAGAGTAAATTTGATTTGTGTCTTCAGATATGATGTGAATTGTTGGAGGATGTTGCAACAGGTTCAATTTTGGAAAATTCAAGTAGAATTATATTTAATTTAAATAACAATTTAGCCCTCTACTAGAGGGCTTTCAAAAGCATGCACCGGCAAAACAAAACCAAAGATAGTGATTAAGGACATTGCATTGACAGTAAAGTGAGGATAGTCTGCTACTAAAATTTAGAACATATTGTGGGAAAATTCCTAGGCTCGTGTTGATTGCAGACAAATGCATTTTTTAATAAATTATATGTTATGAAAATCTGTAATAAAAGTACCATATACCTTTCATAAGTCTCTGTTCACTTCCTGTAAAAACCCTTTTTCCTTTTCTTTAAATGTATGAAACATTCTTGCTTCTCTACTGCCAGCCAATTTCTTCTATTCGTTCGATTCAGTATTTAGTTGTCAATCAAGTTGATCTCCCTCGCTCGCAACTATCGAAATGTTATCGCCCCATTATAAGCCATTGCCTCGACACAATGCATAAGGTTATGCATGTGTTTTTCCCCCTTTCGTGGTATAGGTAAGATGCTCAGAGAATATGTTCTGAGTGGGAAAAACTTTTGTGAACAAAATATTGATCCTTTCAATCGTTTTCAAGCGTGGTCGACTTTGAAAGGTAATAAATGGCCGGTAATACACATTCAGGAAGGGTTACATACAGGGAGAAGAACACTACGCTCTACCGACCAGAAAAGCAATCATGTTGGGGGTTAGTAGTGGAAAAGGAAATAAAAGAGCAACAAGATATGAAAACAGCGTGCGTTATCGTTCGGAACCGTATGTAAATTTTGACACAAACGTAGTCGGTAGCAGAGGATGTGAATGGGTATGAGTTTGACACGTTCAAATAGAGTTTGCAAAAAAAAGCTGAGAGAGCTCCGGTACACAGTGACATCCTGCTGTGATATCACATACTCGGAAGTTATCATAATTCAGAAGAATCCGGTAGAAGGGTAAACATATTTATATTTGCTTCTGGTTGGTTATAGATGTTCCTAAACCTGTTTGACACTTTGATCTTTGCAGCTTTTAAATATCGTACACAATAATCTATTAAGAATTGATATACGCGCTGTAAGATGTACTAATGAAATATCGGGATTGCGGCTAGCGTCTTCATAACACTAAATGATTGTAATATTTTATTTATTTATCACTATCGTCAATTTTTAGTGTGTAGTGAAAATAAACATTCTGTTCAAAATTATGATAGGAAAAGACAAATCCTTTGCTAAGCTTATAAATAGTTAATTTCCATGAATAGACATCAACTACCGATAAATCATTGGGAATGTAGAAAAGCTTTGTTCTAAACTAGCAAACAACTCTTTATGCTAATGAAGAGTCCTTTGTAAATAAGACTTTTGTTAAAGGCGATTGAGGTTTGTCTCTGGCATGGTACAGTAAACACCCAGAGGACCTAGTTTACGGAGGATGATTGTTAAGACAACTTTCTTTGAATTCTTCGCATATACCACAAACCGCATCAGTTCAGCTCGGTGACAACTTCTTACCATTAACTGCTTTTCACACTTATGCTTTCGCTTTAAGAAACGAGAGCAATGTCCTGAGTCGAAGGGTTGCCCGGTCGGTGTCACGTTTAATTACACAACAATCAGCACCCAGTCAAGGGTCAGCTGGATGTTCACATCCTTCATTACTCCCTATGTACCCGGGCAGAAAGCGGAGACAGTGGTGTGTGACAATTAGCAGGGTGCCTTGGGACTTTCTTTGGACGGTTGATGGCAGCTGGCCAAAGTAACGGGTAGCTTTACATTTACGGAAAGGATAGATGTTTCAGATATCTTGGACCAGATTATGGTAAACAAATGGTTTACCATGCTAAGATGCGGTGTCATGCTTGTAATGTAAGGTGATAGGTTGTTTAAGAAAGAATCCAAGTTGAAATGGCAAAGATCGACAAAATGTTTGTCCAAGAGTGGTTCGTTTGTTTGTGTCCTACTAATGGTAATACGATGACTACCTGACTAGGCCGACTTGTCCTATTTCTGCTTGCGGCTTTGTGGACCCGAACTCTTTGATAAACTTTACAAATCTATTTTTAACATCCTTTAAGGATACACTCATTGCTTTCTTTAAAAGCAATGCTGTGGTGACATTGCGTCCTTTTGCGGCATTTGTTGTGGTTTCTTGAATTGTGAGTTTCTGTAAGATTATTCAAAAGCTTGACTTTTTTGTGTAGATAATTTGACATTGTTGGATATGGGTTCATGAAGGAGGAGGAAGTTGTAAATTGTGGGTTATGATGGATTTTGAGTTCTTGTCACCTCCATTTGGGCCTCCTCAGGGCGTCATAAAGTCTTTCAAAGGCTTTTCTATAATAGTCGAAATTAGTATCGACTGTGTTCGATGGGTTATCAACATGTGTTCGATCTGGTTGAGAGTGGCTCTAACTGGAAACATCCACGTGTCCTTTTGAATATTTTTGGGCGCAAATGTTGAAGTACAACAACTACATCGCCAGATTGTTCGCAACAACAAGCTGGACCAATCCACTTAGACCAATCATTACCGTTGCTGTGCTCAACTCTCTACCGAATTATCAATGCACTGGATCACATTTGACCTGCATTATCCGACAACACCCGGTTTAAGATGCTCATCTCCTGGGTTGCTCTGAACAAAAGGATTATGACCCCTCCAATGGTCATCTGAACACTCGACAAGGACTGGTTCTCTTGCGCGACTGGAACTAGGAAATGTGTCCAAGCCCATATGGATTAAACCGGAACGTATTTCTTAAGAATGATTGTTTTTTAATTTACTGAATTTATATTTAATTTCCACTAAAGCTATACGGTCGAGCTGCACGTTCCATAATAAAAAAGAACAGATACGAACCCTGTACAGTAGTGTCATTTTCAATCAACAGAGGGTGCTTCTCCACATTGTGCACGTTGACCGATAGGTGGCGCTAGCTGTTAATGGTTGGAATGATAGATGGCGCTGCTTTTTACGCCTGTACAGTATGCAATATCTTTGCATAGTTTTTTTCCGAGTTGAATGCAATAATAAATAAACAAAGAGTCGACAAAGTTGTAAGGATTTTTATTTTTCATGGTATTTTCGTAATGCACCGCATCAGTTGTTTTTGCCATCGCTGAGGAATCATTGCAACTGTGACGTAAGGGAACATAACAAGATGTGCTTCCTTTTCCCAAAAGAAAAGGACGAATAAACTGCAGGCAGGTCGACAATATGACACTGAAAACATTAGCGAGTGGTTAGCTGACAAGAGCAAGATGTTGCAACAAACCGTCACGGTTTAGGGAAGCCAATGTAACCCGCGAATAGTATAAACTGTGCCTAGGCCGCATAGTAGCAATGGCTTGGGTAACAACAGGCTGGGAGAGAGGACGAGCTTGTTGAGCAACCGATGGAAAACTTTCATCGACGGAGAGCCATTCTCAGGAGGAAAGTTTTGGAAGTGGAAAGTTATAACCTCGTCTAACTTATCGCAAGCTGTGTGCAACTATTTCCTACTCTACCCAGTTCTACTTTTTGTTGGTTTGTAGGAGGTTTGTTTTTCCTTTTTCTATGTTGTTCTGTTTAGGAGCTTTTATTGGAGGTTGATAGTTTTTGGCAGTGTCTGTCTGCGGTGGAACAGGAGTACACAGAACCTGATGGATGAAGGACGTGTTAGGGAAAGTTTTTAAAGCCAATGCAAGATGCATTTAGCTCTTTTCTAGGTCTTGTGTGAAGCAATTTTCAGTCCTCCCATATTGTCACACGATATTGTAGGCTGAAACAGTTGTAGGTTTTGCCAGTCTGCTGATTCACTTTCCTAATCCAACAGTTTATTGTGAATGATAAATGTGTCGGAGAGGGGACACATTGTTTTGCATGTGAATATCTGCAAACATTTAGGCAAATCCTTACCTCGGAAAGAAATGTAAAGGTTCATGTCTTGGCTATAATTTCAATTTTCTTGAAATAAGCTGCTAACAAAGAAAGCTTTGAGCCACCACATCCCAGTTTGCTTAATTCCCGAAGACCTAAGACGATGAATTTGAAGCCTTTAAATAAAAAAATAGGATAATTATACTTCATTTAATTCGAACCTTTGTTTAATCCTTTACATTGAGCAACACAGAATGATAACGAATCGAATGCGTATAATGTTAAAACAAATCCAAAGCTTTCTTAATATCGAAAGCATGCGAGTCCTTTTTTCGAAAGCTTTCGAATGAATTATTTAGAACTTCAAAGTCTGCGTCATGTGTCGGGATGAACAATTTTCCAAAGTATTTCAGAATGAACATTCCGCGAAAAGTATCCGATTTTGGTCGGAAAAATTCACTTCATTCGTTGTCCCTGATAAATGTTAGTAGCACACAGCAATTCACGAAGAAAGCACGTGAGAGATTCTACGGTCTCTGCTCACAGATCGACCACGTCGCCGATGAAACACACAAAACATATGGCAGCATTACGGGTGAAGCAATGAAAAATTGGCAAAATTCTTTTGGACACATTTTCACCCCTCATCCCGGTCTCATGTCGCGCCTCTTCCTGCACATGGAGAGGGCGTGAAAATGTATACTATCGTCACGTCTGCGTTAATATGCATGCAATTTGTTATCGGGGTGTTCGCGGCCAGCGGGAAAACACATTTCGCAACACCGACAGTGACTTTTTTTGCGCTCTTTCACAGTCGGCATTTCTTAGCAGCATCGATCTGTGCGTGTGCTCGCTGTGTGTATGTGTTTGCCGTCACATAGCAAGCACACGCTTAACAGGATATTCAGGCCGATCGATAATTAAACTACCACCACGCTGGATTCGGTCGGTTCGCTCCGCATCATGCCACTTCAAGGGGATAGACTCGTTTGTACGTTAAAGTAAAATTCCTGGCCGGAGGGAAAACTTAGGGTTGGCGTTGCTATGGCGACTACAAGCGGACCGTAAGACTTACAATTAAATCTTGCTGTTGTACGTTAGAATGAATGGACCCCTTGTTTTGCTAAAGTGCTACAGAAAAAAGCAAAAGAAAATGGGCAAACATATTTTTGTTGTAGAAATATTGCATTTGTCGATCGTTGGCAATGGTAGCGTAGATCAGAAAGAACCATGGAGCGCTTCAGTAACAACGATTCGATGCAAAAAAACAAAAAGATTCATAAAACGAACAAATTAACGTGCACAATCTCATCCCCGAACACAGCAAATGCAACGAGGTAGAAATAAAAACTGCCCAGCCCTGTCGGTGTGTATTTGTGCCCGCATCAGGACGTCAGAGGCTTTTCGTGCACGGGGGAAAACTTTCGCACAACATGGGCAGAAAATTAGCTGAGGGTTAAATATTGTTCAACGTACCGCGATGCTCAAAAGAAGCTACAAACAAGCGAAATATATACTCCAGACAAAGGGTCACTGTGTTGGTGTCGGTGTTGGTTTGATTTTAAGGATTAAAGCGGCTAGTTTGAACATAAAGGGGAAATAATTTAATTTTCAGTGGATGAATTAACACTTAGCGACTCGAAATCTTTGAGTAAAATTTAACATAAGGTGTATTTTTAAAAGATTGTAAAAACATAACTTACAAGTCGTCCAAATAATATTATCCAAAATATAATTCAGGTTTAACGTCAACATTTCCCTTGGCCGTTCTGCGTAAGCGCCTGATGGTATGCAATTTGATATTTCCAGAACATACAAAACAAAGACGCTTCAGTTTTCATTCGTAGTTCGAGTAAGTTCCCGACCAAGTATTCTTTGATGCAACACACTTTGAACTGTACATGGAGTTTATCTAAGATTTAATATCGTCTATTAAAAATGGTAATTTATATCATTCATTACAGCATGTCAGACCACACATATACACACTGCATCTGATTTGGTACCAGCAAAACAACGAACAGTTGAAGCACAATTTCTGCACAAGCTTTAAACAAACGCTAATCTTCCTCCTTCAAAAAATCACATTTTACCCTACGCACCGAAATTCATCCTCATCATCATGGTGTTTTAAACATGCAAAAAACACCAGTAAATAAACATAAAAAGTGCCCAAATAAATGTAATGAAAATTAATTGGATTAAAAGGTCCGGCAAATGTGTTCGGTTGGATAGAATTGGAGAATGCTTAAAATTAATAGATACAGGTTTTTTCGTGCTCTAGCTGCTCTCTGCTGTTTGAACTCCCCAATTTAGGTTTATACATTTTCAGGTGTTTGGTTGTACGGTTCGGGCGGGAAATTGTTTATTTAGTAGGGAACGGTAGCACACAGGACACGTTTAGGGTGATATCTGCAACATTTCACGGCTCATTTTTTCGACCTTCCCGCACACATTCTGGTTTGGAACGAAGTTGTGTAGCATTTACGGTTAAACGTCGTGCCACAAATGGATACTTTTAGCAGGGCAATCGTTTCGGCATAGGAGATGGAGTTTTAAGCGTTCCTCTGGGTCAAGTGGTTGGAAATTACGCTACTGGTCAATGGACGTAGTAGCTCGAAATAGGCTTGGTGGGCAGTTAGGACATTAAAACAGGCAAAAGAAATATACAACCTTCTTCAGGAAAAGGGGTGCTTTTGTTAGAGATGAATAATCACGGCTTAGAGTGATAAGTATTCAATCAAACCGACGAACTAGTAAACCGACACAGCGTGAAACAAGTAGTTCAGTTAGGGCAGCGAGTCCCTGAAGTAGACTACCTAAAAACGGAAAAACGCACAAAACGCAATGCTGAGCCCGTATATAGCTCTCCCATGGGGATAATATAGGGCTTTTTTTTTCTTGGGGACGTTTCTGCTGCTGGAGGAACAAATATTCGCCCCCTTTCGCCCTTGTTTGGCAGGAAGCTATCTGGCGGGTGACATACCAAAGAATGAATATATTAGCGTGCTTAGACGACAGTTTCCCTTTTTTCATCGGTCATAACTTAGGTACGGATAATGGTTTTGGGTAAGAGAGAGAGAGAGAGAGAGAGAGAGAGAGAGAGAGAGAGGGAGAGATATTTGGACTGGCTAATAGCTGATCATGCTGCGCTGGTAAGTGCATTAGATGGGGCAGGTGCGTGCTATTGGTCTATTTTGTTTCGTTCCA
>KB697305.1:0-10375 GCA_000349165.1 Anopheles christyi
CAATCACCACCATGGTTGCGCCGTGTAAGACGAAAGGTACGGTTAGAACAAACAAAATCAAGAACTGCAACTGGAACTATGTGTTAAAGTGTGTAAAATCGTGCAACTGGTGCTGCTTAGAAACATAAGAACTCGCTAGTAGATCTTAAATGTAAAACGTACACACACACACACACACACACACACACACGCACAAAAGAGCTCGAAAATTTCAGCACAGAATTTCAGCACACTTTTCCAACAAGACCGGATCTTTATTCTTTGATGCGATGTCCAAGATAGGTTCCAGATGCACTATTCAGTATTAGCTCTTGCCTTCAGTAGCGTTGCAATAGTAAAACTGTAACGAAACCACTGACAAATCTAGTTGGCACTTCCTTCCCACAAACGCTTGAAATGTGAAAATTTTGCACACAATGCGCGGCCGGTTTAGTTTTCTTTCTATACACGGCAGAGGGCGCTGCGATGCAGCGTCCGATTGTGTTGTAGTGTACAAATTGCTCGTTTTTTCGTGCACGAATGTTCTAACAATTGCAAGATGACAAAACACGAGATGTGTGAAATGCACCCAACACGACAAACAGTCGGAAAAGAAGGCACACTTTCTGCTGCAATCCACTTCCCGATCGTTTACGGACACTCCAACTGACTAGTGCAGTGTGCCACCAAAGAAGAAGTGTAGGAGCGAAACGACACATATTCCTTCTTACGTGCTTATGCTATACCTATGTATTGTCAGGTGAAAAAAAGACCCTAAGAAAAATGTACTAGGGCTTATGGCCAGTGGGCACCGATACCATCGCAGGAGCCCTCAAACACACTTGTAAAACACGATATTTTCTATATTTTAAAATTGTCACCTCTAATACCCACGTCACACGAAGCGTAAAATCAAAAAGTTTACGCTTGAAAAAAGCGAATTGGCGTAAACTTTTCGTCAAAAAGTTTGTAGGTCCGAAAGGGTGAAATCTTGAGCGTAAACTTTAAGCGTAAACTTTTGACAGCCGAATCTAACGCGCGCTTTTCATGTTCCTACAAAGAAATATGGTAAACATGAAGCGAGCGGCATGTACGCAACTTTCGTTGTAGGTTTTATGCAATTAAGAAATAGAACATTTATATTGTTTTTAAAGTATTTCCAGCAATGGAAAGTGAAACAACAGTAGTAATGAGGGAAACGTATTATTTCTTGTTCTAGGCATGCCTAATGATTCATTTACACGGAACAAGAGCGGCAGGCTTGTAAACGTTTCGCCAGTTACCAAATAGCACCACGTTATTAATCTTGGAACGAACTAGCTCCAACAAGAAGTTGGAGTCTTTTTTATGCGCAGGAATATCAGCAGCATCTCTCCTGCCCTTTTGGTAGCGACGTGCTCTAACAGATCGTTCCCTATTTGCCGACGCTTCAAAAACAACGTCTGAACCGAAAAACCCATCTTCCCGGGCTTGAGAAGCCAATAACACCCTTTTAGTGCAGAGAAGTAATGAGTCAATGTTTGTAGAAGATCATTTTCTTCGGCATTATCAAATATCAAATGCACAAAATCGCTGCTATAACAACAATCTACCAATTTGATGGCAAGTTTACGCATTAGCAATGATGACCCACCATAAACGCCCTCACACGAAGCGTAAACTTTTTGACAGATGTTTTGATCCAAGTTTACGCTAAAGTTTACGCTTCGTGTGACGTGGGTATAAACCCAGGTACGGTTCATTTTGATGGTCCAGGTGTGTATTTTTCTCTTTTCGGGACTGTTTCGTAGGCACCACAAATTCACCAACATACAAACCGGTTGAAATGTTCAATGAGTGAGAAAACAGTGTTTTATTTTTATATTTTTGTTTTATTGCTTATTTATTATTTCTAGTAGTTTAGGTTCACTCCAGCAACAGAATGAAAATCCATAGTTATGTACATCGTTTGATCTCAGCGTATTTCAAACCCCCCGCCCCTACCCCCTCCCCACTCACTCCCTTCATTAGCTAGTTGCGCGTACAATTCAGCATTATGATTCGAAAAAGGATGGTGCCGCCCTGGAGAACATGGAGATTTAACCCACTTGAACACACACACTAACTGTGTCTGCACGTGTCATGAACATTGATTTTGCGAGAATGCGAATGATACATGAGCAAGTAATTACATTCTGATTTTTTTAATTTTCGTTTCCATCATGTCTGAATCCGCATATCAATCTCAGTAGTAGTATTATGCACTGTACGTTCAAATCCTTCCGTTTTATCTCTCTCTATAATCGACAAATCGAACAATTTACGTATTGAAGAGTTAATATGCTTATGATATGATCTTTTCTATCATCTGTATATTTTGCTTCATTCAATCAGTTCCCTCGCGGCAAATTTATTTCATGACTATTTAATTAATCGATTTCTAAGCTTCAATGTATCTCACTTCTCCTATGTTTGTTGTTGTAAGGCAGGAGCTTTCATTTAATGCTATTCAAAAAGAAAATCAAAAACAAAAATGAGTCAGCTAACGATAATATAATCAAGAGAAACTCGTGTGTACATCATCCGACACCAGTTAAAAAAAAAATCTTTTTCTTAAAATAATATGTTTGGTCAGTAAACTCGCTAATAGATAGTTTTACCCCTCATACTATGCACCTGCCCTAAAGCTTCAACTAATTTCCCAGTGCAACTTGCTTAAAAACGTTACAAAAATAAACCCCATACTAAACATAATCTTCGCGGACCAGTAAACAAGTTTGAGACCAGACTTAATAGTTTTGCAATCCAGCAACACTGCCCGGGGGATCACAAGCTTCTTTTACTGATTTGTTAAAAAAATATTTTATATTATTAATTCAAATGAGATGAAAACCACTATAATGAAGATAATCGGAGCATTTGTTCGAAAACATACACAGTTGCACAATTAAACACTTTAACGTTATGTGTTCCAATTATCACACCACGGATTGCTTGTAATATAAACCAATTGCTAACAGTAAAGCAATGAATGTTATTGGGATAAACTTTCCTGACTCGAATTGCTCTATTCAGAGCAAATATATGTAAATTATTGCAAAAATCATTCAATCTTGATGTATGTTCTAAACCAGAGAAAAAGAGGTTTGAAAAACGTAATATCGTAAAAAAAAACTACATCTTAAGCAGCACGATCACAATGTACCACGGGAATTCGATTTTAGATTCGTAATAGCAATCTAAAATCGTCCCAAACTAAGGAGGGAAAAAAGGCCCTTAAACGTTCGCAATATTCGCAGTCCCCTTATATGATAATCCTTTAGATAAATTTATGTAGTTATATGTTATTAATTTCCTATTATCGTATGCTAAAGTCGTGCTGAGGGGCAAAAATGGGAAGAACAAACATACATACACCCACACGTGCGCGAAACTTAAAATATGTACACGCAAATCACCTTCATTCCTGCGTCGAAAGCTCGGACACGAATGAAAAAATAATAATCTAATAATCACATCCTAAACAAAATCTCGCTTAAAAAAGGAAGTTTGCTGAAGGCGGCTCTACCTTACCTTTCTCTTAACTTTTTTGCGAAAAGTGTTATCCTTCGTCCCAATCGAACTCGAAACGTTTTCTGTCTAATTAGTACATGCGTTAATTGCTAAACATTCCCAATTTTTCGGCATGCGTCAATTATGAAATGCGCCTGCCCTAAAGCTGCAACAAATTTCCGAGTGAAACTAGCTTAAAAATATTAAAAAATAAACCCCATATTAAACATAAGCTTCGCGGAAGCTCGCTGAATTAACCTTCCGCCGTAAGTGGATCGCGCGCGTGATGTATCCGCACGTGCTTGTTGTGATTTGTCTTCGTTGCGGACGTTTTGCCGCAGATATTGCACGCAAACGGCCGCTCGCCCGTGTGTATGCGCTTATGCTCCGTCAGGTAGTACTTCCGGTGGAACTGACGCCCACACACGTCGCACCTATGTCCCTTATCAATCTCGTGCTCACGCGTATGCCGAATCCAGTTGTACTTTCGGATAAACTGGCTGCCGCAGTGATTGCAGGTGTACGGCCGTATCGACCGGTGCGCATTGACGTGCGTCACAAAGTCGGACTCGCGCACGAACGCACTTGGACAGTAGGTGCACTGGAACGGTTTCATCGTCGGGTTTGTGTGCGTCCACTTGTGCTGCTTCAGGTTCCAGTTGGTGGTGAATCGCTTGTTGCAGATACCGCAAGAGTACGCCATCCGCTCCTTCGTGTGCGTTTCCATATGCCGGCGCATGCTCGTCTTCGTGTACGGCTGCTGACAGATGCTGCATGGCTCGGTTTTATTTTCAAGCTTCGCGTACTTGTCGGTGTGGGACAGCCGGATGTGGCGCGTCAAGCTGTTCCGGTGGATGAACTTTTCCCGACAGTACGGGCACGATTTCGGCTTCTTCTCATGCGTCTCCTTGTGCCATTCCATCTTTGCCATCGTGTGAAAAACTTCGCCGCACAGCTGGCACACGTACTCCTCCTTTACGACCGTGCGATTCAGATGGTAGCGTTTCCGGTGCTGGGCCAGGTTCGAGAACCGCTTAAACGTCCGGTTGCACAGCTTGCACTTGATCGGGGCATGGCCCGTGTGCACCCGCATATGCTCGATCAGCTTTTGCTTGATCACGAACCGCTTGCCACACATCCGGCACTGATGCTCCTTGATGCCGAGGTGGCGCTTGATGTGGAGCGAAAAGTTACGCCACTGCTTAAAGTGCCGCCCGCACGCAGAACACTCAACCGGATGCTCCAGCAGATGCTCGTTGAACAGATTGAATCGATCGAACTCCTGGTTGCAGGTGCTGCACACATACGAACGATTGCGTGCTGCTACAGCACAGGCCACTGGCAGCATCGTGTCCGCCGTGCCCATCAGTGCACCGGCACTCGCCGCAACGGTTCCATCGACCTGCACCTGTACCTGCACCTGCACGTGCTGTTCCAACACAAGCTGTTGCTGTTGCTGCTGCTGTTCCTGATAAGCCTCGCCACCACTCGTACCGGGTACGACTGCGTTAGTGCTACTGCTGCTACTGCCAGCCATCAGCATGCGGTTACTCCGCAGTGCAGCTTCACTTTTGCGCTCAATCTCTTGCTTCATCCAGTGATAGTTCATTACAACTGGAATCGGTGCTTTTTTGTACATCTGCTGCTGCTGTTGTTGTGGTAGTTGTGGTTGCTGTTGCTGCTGTTGCGTTTCATCAGTCAATATCTTATTCCCGTCCTCTCCGCGTATTTCCTGGTGCTGTGCCGTCGAGGACAGAGCCAACAAATCATCCACGTGTTCGCATTGCTGGTGTAGCCGACGTTGCTTAATTGTGCTAAACGCTTTGGTGCAGAGTGTACAGCGATAAGTGCGCGGAACACCGCTACCCGATGGTTTCGGTCGGTTGGGCCGTACGGGTTCGTCTGGCTGCTGCATCAACGGCACGGCGGAACAGGTCGCTACACCGAAGTAGGACGTAGTACCGACCGTTTCCTCGTACTTGGTTTCGCACGGCTGGTGGAGTGGTTGCTGCTGCAGCTGCTGCTGGTGGTGTTGACTACTGCCCACCTCATCGTATGCCCCCGGTGGTTCGTGCATCCGCGCTACCATCATGTCCGCAAACGGCATCTTCGGTATAACATCTTCGCTGTCGCTATCCACATCCATCTGAGGTTCGAGCTTGCTTGCTTGCATCATCCCACTATCTAATGGTGCATCTGCCGAAGCGAGTTGCTGTTGTTGCAGGTGTTGATGGGCGGTTGAGGAAAATTGACTGCAATGAGAATTTGTTTTGTTAGCATAGAGAGCAGTAAATTCTTTTTTATCAGTATATAAAACAATATAAGATATTATTTCAAGGTTAGCTATTTTTTAATTATAAGCTTTTTAATTATCTACATTAAAAACATAATTGTGTTTATTAAAACAATGGTTTTTACACAAAACCCCATACAATTAAGTAGATCATACTCATACTGTACGGTGATCACGTGAACCTGAACTTTTATATTTTTTGTTTGATGTATGACTTGCTTCATATGTTAACCCTCAAATCGCTATTCACAATAGTTAGAAAGTTGTTGTCAAATGTAAAATAAATTTGAAGATGATAATAATATGAGGCAAAGTGATTCACCATAATGAAAAAAATATATTTCACAAAACAGTACTTACAAAGCTACTCGTGACGTCATGTACTGGCCGCTGACCGCGGTTCCGTGTGAGTTATTATTACTACCACTGTTATGCTGCTGCTGTTGTTGCTGCTGTTGCTGATGGTAGAAATGGTCCGTTACAGCAAAGATGCCCTGATTGCGACTGCTCAAATTCCAACACTCCTGAGCGGTTGATAAATCGTACGAGCTCGGGTAGATGGGCATATTTTCGACAACGGCGTACATCTAGAAATTCAATGAGGGATATTTGCCCAAAAAGAAGGACCACAATTAAATAAATTTCAAACATTAAGGCGATGTCAGAATTGACAATTACCCGATGGTTCCACGACGTCATGTCCATATCGCCGTTGCTTTCCTGCTCGGAAATTTCTCCCTTCGCCGGCATCTTTTCGTCCGTGCGGATGTTTAGACTCTCGGTGGACGCTGCCCGCTCCATGCTAGTGGACGTGAGCGACGATCCGGACGAGAGCAGGGAGCGTGTGCCGCCGCTCGTGCCACTTCCTTCGCCACCCTCCTTGCAACCACTGACAGCACTGTGACTGCGGTGACTCAGATGACTGTGATGACTGAGGCTGTGACTAACACTGGTGTTGGTGATGTTGCTGCTGCTACTGCTGCTGCTACTGCTTGTGTCACTCGTAACCGGTCCCTGTATGCCTTTGCGTGCCGTGCTCAGGTCCAGGAACGAGGACGCGGAGGTGTCCTGCTCGTCGTCTGGCCCATCGAGGCATGGTTCAGTTTTGGCCGCTTTCAACGTGACGGCGGACTCGACCGTCGTTTGAATCTGTTCGTTCGCTGCAACGGTACCACTGCCAAGAGCGGGGTTGCTACTTAAGCTCTGCTCCAAGAAGTCCTTGCTATCTAAACACTCGTACGGTTCTGCATCCACTTCAACTTTCCTCACCGCCTCCGTAATTGTCTCCACTCCTTCCATTGCCGCATGGCAGCTTGACGGCCGGAACGGTTCGGCGTTCGTGATGCGAATTTTAGGCCGTGGAATGGCGTTACGATCGTGGATGCGTGTGGACGGTCCCGCCTCCAGCAAATCCTTCTCGTCGTCCGGTGTGCCGGCAATTGCTGGCTGAAGTCGCTTGACCATCAGACTGCTGATGCTACCTCCGCCCGCCACCACTTGTTGTTCACCATCTTTGCTGTGTGATTTGCCCGCAGCAGGCAAGGATCGTTCGTACTGATCCATCCGAGTCTTTGAATTTATCTCGCCTCCGGTTTCGGTCGCTTTCGATGCGGTGGTGGCAGTTGCAGGTTTGTTGACCACCATGAGCAACCGCCGACGGACGTGCGGTTCCGTTTGTGGGGACGTATGGGAGCGTCTCGGCTCGTAGCGCCCGGAAGAGGGTGATTCGATCTCGTACACATCGTCGTCATCGTACTCGTCGTCCTCCTCGCTGTCAAGCCGCTCCTCTTGCTCCTCCTCCTCTTCCTGCTCGAGCTCATCGTCTTCGTGTTCATCCTTTTCCTCTTCCTCGATCAGATCCTCCTCCTCCAGCTCCTTCTCATCGTCCTCGTCATCGTCGTCGTCTTCTTCATCTTCCTCATCTTCCTCCTCCTCCTCCTCCAGTTCGGGAGAATCATCATCGTCCTCTGCCAACTCCATCTGTTTGATTCCCAACTCTTCCTCTCGTCGGCTGTCCGGATGGGACGGTACAATAGTGGAACCATCAGCACTACCATGTTCGCCACCGCTCACTAATCCGTTCTCGCTACCAGGCACTACCAACTCCTGTGCCCCGAACGTTTTGGTATCCCGCTTGGGTAGCGGATGGTAGATCGTTTCACCCGTTTCACTGACGTACGAAATGTTGTACGCACCCACGTCGATTTCCGTGGATGGGCGGTGTGGCATAATGCGACCGCCACCGCTGCCAGCGGTAGCGTCTGAAGTAGGAACGAGAGCAGTACCCGAGCTGGTTGAAACGAAACCGTACGATGGCCGAACACCGTACACGTACGGCTTATCCGGTGCCTTAGACGAAAGCGCACCTGATGACGCTGAAACGATCGAGCGGGAATATTCCTGCTTGATGACGGGGTTCGTCTGTTGCTGGTGATATGCGTCGTTAAACCCATCTTCGCCCATCGTAGCGTTACTGCTGGTCGGTGCCTTAAGATGTTCCATCACGTACGGTTCCATGTAAACGATTGCGTCAGTTTTCTGAATCACGGCAGTAATGCCATTGAACGACGTGGAGGAAATTGGTTCCGCGGAGATGTGCAGCTGTGATGGTTGCTGTTGTTGCGGGTGCTGGGCTGCTGCAGCAGTCGTGCACACCACATCTGCCAGCGTGGTAAGCGCCGAAGCCATTGCCACCGTCGTTGCTGGCGGCTGAGTCATCTCGATATCGTCTGGATGCATCATTGCGCTATTCTTAACCGTGTGGAAGGTAGAAGATGATGATGGTGTCCCTTCCCCCAGCGAACGTTTAGGTTTAATGGCTAGCTTTTTAGGCGGCCTGAAACGTTGTCTTTGTTTAGAAGCATAATCAAGACTCGTGACAGAAGTTGGTGGTTGAGTTGCTGTTGCATTTGCGGCGTGTCCTACCCTTTCCGGTTCCGCTAATACAACGGCCGCGCTGCTCGTTCCTTCCGATCCACCATCTTCCACCTTGATCCCCTGCCAGGCGCGTACAATTTTTGGCGAGGTAGAAGGTCCGGCGGGCGAAATCGTAACCGTTGTTGGTAGGGCGTTGTTGCCGGCAACGCGAAACACCAACCGCTTTACGTTCGATTTCGAATCCTGCTGTACAGGTGACGGTGCACATGGCACTGGTTGCGGTGTCTTTCGAATAACGCTCGTGACCATTGCACTACTGCTGCCGGAGCAAAGTGCATTGGTAGCGCCACTGGACGCAATTTCAACCACCTTCTCGGCTTGTGATGCTGCTGCTGGTGGAAATTCTCGTAGCTCACTAGCACTACGTAAACGCTTACCGCTTCCTCCTTCATGCTCTTCCTCTTCTCCACACCGCTGCACGCGTACCTCTCGATCAGCGTAATTGTCGTCCATCTCCTGCCAGCTGCCACTGTACTCTACCTCGTGATCATAATCGCCCGTCAAGTCATCTATCTCGGTCTTACTCGTCTGCATGTTGCACAGTGGTTGCTGTGGGTGCTGTTCCGTAGAGAACTCATTTATCGCCGGCGTTATTGCCAGCAGGGAACGACCGGGGGCGCTCGCGGCGAATGCTGACGGGCGTCGCTCCGTAACGGAAGGAATCAGTGTTGTCTTGTCGCCGACAATCGACATCTGACCGGCATTCAGATGCATAATGATGTCCTGAAAGTCCTTCAGATCGGTATGCACCTTCACGTTGCTCAGCACCTTTACCACGTTGGACTTTGATGATGGAGTCAAGGAAATGGTAGTTTTAGTGCCGCTGGTGGTGGTCGTGGCGGTGGTAATGGTGGTACTTGTTGATACGCCCGTTGCCAGTTGGTCGGCCAAGCACGTTGTGGTAGAGGAGCTAGCGCTAGGGGTGTTAGTTGTTATTGCTGTCGCTGCCGTTATTGTGCCGACCGTTGTTGCCACACTGTACATGACCTTCGGACCGATCGCTCCCGCTGGTGGGCCCTGGGCGGGGGGGTTTGTTGTTACAGAGGGCTCCTCGTAGCAGGTTCGATCCACCACAGAAACTGCTTGTACTGACGGATACTGTTTAAACGCAGATGTGGATGTCTCGGAGAGATTTTTCGCAAGCAGCTGAATCTGCTGACCAACTACGCCGAGTCCACCGACATTGTTTTTCGTTAAATTCAGTTGTAAAGTTTGCTGAACAGGTGTTATATGTGTACTGGAAGCCACCGTTGATGAGATGGCGCGACTGTACGGGGGCGGTGGTCCCGAGTACAGTTCGTTCGTGTACCTCGGATAAACCACCCGCGACGAGCTACCGGAAGCAGTCCCACTCCCACTCGGCTCGGAGTAATCGTCACCCAGCGGGCCAATCGTCGACAGCTCATTTTGCACCGTTCCGATAGCGGCGGACGATGATGATGATGGGGGTGGGGGTGGTGGTGGTGGTGGTGGTGGTGGTGGCGGTGGAACTGCTGCTGAATTTGCAGCCGGTTGCACCAGTTCCCGCTTGACAAGAGTTACGTTGTTTAGCTGAAAACTTGGTACACCGTGCACATCGATCGTCTTAACCACGGTGAACTGCGATGGCTGGGCAGAGGAAACATTTACTTGTAC
>KB697306.1:0-10660 GCA_000349165.1 Anopheles christyi
TGTAAGGCGCCAAATTTTCACTGTTCGCAAAAATTGTTTTTAGTTTGTTTCACTTTTTTTTAGAATACTTGATTCTATGTTCGTAAGGTCAAGTCAAGTTAAAAAAAAATATTAAATTTAAAAAGTCGCAAAATTTTGACTTTTATTACGATTTTTAAAGCTCTTAGTTGAAACAATGAAATCTTTTTGTTTTCCGAGTATTTTCAGGTTTAATGAATGCAACTAAAATATTCAAATTGTAAACTTTACCTCATCCTCTTACAATAAATCGAATATATTTTCCAAAGTAAACTCAAAAACTTGAAGAATTTATATTAATTTTAACCAGATGGCAAAAATTAACGCGTTCCAGGCACAAATTATTGCCTTACAGGTAAAAAGATGTTGCAAAGACAGTAAATATATTTCTGACTCTCATATTTTTCGCTTTTTATTCTATTTTTGTTATAGTTTATTACATTTGGCTGAGAATTATTTGAAATTAGAGGCTGAGTATACAATGACCTTAACATTAATGATTCACCTTCATTCAATGCCTTCAACAGAGGGACTGAGGCGTGAACCATTTACTAGTTTATTCCTAGCCAGTCCTTCTTAAGGTACGATGCCATGCCTGCGGGAGGCATAAAATGCATTTCAATTCTTATTTGCATGTCGTTATCATCAGCCTATCCCCAAGACACACCCAGCAGCAAACGAGCCCATCGAACTGGGAGTGCAATCAATAATTAAAATAGCTCATAAATCATCAGAGTATCACAGGAAGCACGCAAGCCAGCTCTTTTGCTCACCGGATACCTGCCGGCTCTGAAGGAGAACACTCTTTCTACCGAAGACTTTCTTCTTCTACTAGGAAGGTTTTCGAATCGTCGCACTCACGATGCCACTCTGGAATTGGCAGTCTATATCAATATCGAACGACGACACAACCACACCATCTGAAGAAGCCCTCCCAGGGAAAATCTACCCTTTGTTTGCCTACTGCCTGTGTGCGTGTGTGTGGAAAGTGAAGGAGAAGACAAAGGTGAACAGCGAGTGACACGAATCTCAAAAGGAGGCCACACATTTGTGTCAGCAACTTGTACCGACCAGGGCACCAATCAGGGCACCAATCAGCCATTACGTTAAATGTCTCACCCATCTTTGCCCCGCATAATGCAAACGGTTCCATTATAACGCTGGTGTCATGCGTTCCTGCCAAAAACGGTGGAGACGCCTGCCACGCGCAACAAATCGTCCTGCAAATGGTGGCGCGACGGTTTACATTATTGCTTTACCGCAACAAAACCAGCCACGGTAACTACAATTAACGGCCGTGCATTCATAAATCTTCATACAACTCCTAGCGGCAAGCGTGGAAAGCAAACTGTTACAAACTGCCCCGTCCATTCGTAATGTTCCGGAACACAAAGGGCTTTTCACGGGTGCCACGTTTTGAAACCTTTCCACGGGGTGAGGGTAAATCGTGTGGAACTGGGGGTGGACCATGAAGTGTTCGCGGGAAACAAATTACGCTTAACTAAGCGAGGAGTGCCGAGGCAACTATATTTCCCAGTCCGTGCAGCCGTTGTAAAGCTGTGGGTGGATGGGCAAACGACACGGACACGGAAACATTACAACAGGTAAGGAATCCGCTACTGTGCGGTGAGAGACTGGGGGAAAATGAGCAAATGAGCTGGCTTTGGGAGTGTTTGATCGTAATTGATTGAAATACAGTCGACATCCGTTTGGTGCGTGGGGTGGAGGGCGTTTATGATAGTGGAATTTTAGGTACGACAGCAGAAAGGATTTACGTCCCCCCCAAAAAGGTGAAAGGTGTGGAATCATACCAAGAAATTGAGAAGTAAGTATGTTAGGGCTTCCAGCGAGCAATTTGTTTTGTCTGTTAAGATCAGGAGTGTTATTTGATGTTTAGTTTTGCAGCAAATGTGAAGCCTATGAATTAACTTCCTGTGTTTGTTCTTCTGATGTCTCAAATCACAGGCATACCCCGCTCAGCATGGATTTAATTAAGGCGGAATCCGCTGATTTTGAAACATCAGATTGGAAATATCCTATGCCTCTACATGTTTTGATGGTTTTTCAAAGCTCTTATCAACAGTGCTCTTTATGAATTCAACTTTTTTAATGATTATTCAATGTTTAATGAAATGCTATTTGTTTTTTTTTTTCGATGTAACATATGCTTCTTCTTCATTCTTTACTTCATTTTATCCAAAGGAGCATACATTTATACAGGTACATTTTTGACGAAACAATCCACTTGGATCAAAATTTCGAACACAGTTTTGTAAGTTTCGGTAAACTTTGAATAGTTCGGAAGAATATGCACCTAAAATTCGCTTAACACAAATGATGAGCGTCATCATAAACTCGGGATCGTTTTCCAAAATTTTATAAAATAAATAAAATAAATTTGTCTTTGCTACATATTATCACTCAAAATAGACCTAGATTTGCAAAGAACTTTTGCCAACACACACAGCACTGGATTTTTTCCGTTAGTATCTAAACAAAACGTCCAATAGACGATTAAAGATTTTCCAACCACTTTAATCGTAAGAAAGAAAATATTTCAACACCAGATATAATCAAGACCACTCATTTTTAATGCTTCAACAAAGAGATCAAGCTTCATTACTTATTTTTAGCTTTGAGCGTGTCTACCAATTGAACTGTTTACTATTATATGTTTCAATAAGAATATTCTTCAGAATATTCTCAGCAGAAAAAATTCTCCTTCGTTCCAATTCCTCTTATCTAGCATCATCATAAAACTCTCCTTTAATCAAAGAAGCAAATTGGTAGTAAATTAAACATCAATTTCTTTTAAAGCGCAAATTGAATGCTGTCTAGGAAAGCGTTTCCAACACCATCCCCGATACATCTTCGCCAAAGCAGCATGATTTATTCATAACTACAGCCATTTAACATCAGCAATCGCTGGCAGGTTCCCCCTTTTTTTTTTTTTGGCACCGGAAAGCCACTTTTACACCAAATTTACGATCCTCACCTTCCTTGCTGCTGACCTACAAAAATTAAACATTTGTACAGACTCTCTTCTTCTCCCCCACCCGGAACGTAAAAATAAAGTCCAGGACATTTCCAATCTTCCAAACGTCACCCCAACCAAACTGGAGCCAAGATCGGGGCACGCACTCGCATAAAATATCAACCAAGCGAGCGGAAATAGGAAGCAGTGAAAGTGAAACGCACAACTACTAATGTTTTATTAATTCGCGTTCCCGTCGCCTCGTAAATGTCTTTCCCGTCGTAAAGTGGAACTTTTTATCACGCACGAAATGGCGCACCTCAACGCATTTTGTCAACCCCGCAGTTCGAGCTAGTCAAGAAGGACACAATTCTGGAAAGCAACCATTGCGTTTGATATTTCATCGCCTTTGTTTTCGTCTCCCCTGTCGTTCTACGAAAAAAAAAACACACAGTCAAAAAACAGTTCTTGCACGGTAGCATCAAGACATTCCGACGGAGCATGAAACACTGAACTCGTTGGGCCAAAAAAGAAAGACAATTCTTTCTCCTTTTTATTTCACTCATTTCTTTCGCTCACACTTTATTTCTCCTTCAAAAGTTAGAAAGCGGGAAATTTCTACATTATTGCAGCCCATTAGCTATTCTTTGGTTGACGTTCCCAGCTTTGGTAGAGCATTTGTAGTAATGCACGTTGAACTACTTCTTTAAGTTCCCATGCTGCGAGTCCAACTGTCCGATAGTGGTCGAAACCGATTAAACAGAAGCACAAAATATAAACAGACACAAACTGCTCACCTTTTTATATCTATTTTGTTAGCCACTTCCCCCTTGCTGAAAGCGAAACAATCGTTAAGAGGCTATACAACAACTTGCGAAGGAAAAGGTTATCGACCAATCTTCCACTGTATCAGCTCCGGAACTCGTACAATGCTAGAATTCGCCCTCTTAAAGACTTCCGACACGAGGGAGCGGAAAGAGATCACCGCCATTCAAGAATTCACCCCTAGCCGCACACACACACACACTCACAAAAAAATGGCCGGAAACCACAATCTCCTAGCGGCCTGGGTAGAATGGTGGGGAAACGAAAATTGAAGAAAAACCCCCCGGTGGTCGCCATCAACCAAACGAATCCGTTTGCTATTCTCCATTTCCATCGCTTTAGTGACTCCCGGAGGGGACATTGTCTTGGTAGTGGCAAGACACCGGGCTTAGTGAACTTTCCGTCCCGTGCGCACCTTTCACGCCCGAGCTAGATTATCTTTCCAGGGTGGCAGGATAGAGAAAAAGGTAGAAGAAGAAGAAAAAAACGACGACCGCTGTAAAGACACCTCCAGTAATTCAGTATCACCCTTCGCATCCACTCGCTTGAATGCACAGAATCTTCAACGCTCCTCCGTTCAGAAAGCAAATGGATATTGGTGGTTATAGTCTGGTGAGGCTGAATTTAAATCGTCTCCTACACAAGCGACCAAGCGCGATTGGCAATAATGGACCAGGGCTACAAACTCTATGGAACACTTCACACAGTGGGACACCAACCGCACCAACGGCACTAAGTACTGGCTAACGTTACGGAGCTAAACGATTCCTTGGACCCGATCTTGAATGATTTGCGCACCGGTACCGCTAGTTAAATCTTTTCCCACTGTGCATTAGTTATTTTTTACAGTGTAACGGAACGTACGAACTGGAGACGGAAATCGATTACGATCCTATAGCAAAGGTAACGGCCATCTCGCTTGCCTTGGCCACGGCTCTTTAATCTTCATAAATCACCAAACCACCCCGGCGGTTTACGGTACTTTCTGCTATTGGAAGTATTTTCCGATCATACCGTGCGCTTTCCACTATCTAGAATACCGTCGGTGGGGTGTATTTCATTTCACTTGCAATTCCTTTGATGACACACTCGGAGACACTGGAATGGAGGATCACTGGTGGCATTTGCCAAACAGTGCCGTAAGTATTAGTTACTTGCGGCGAACGTGTGTCTTTTTTTGTTTGGTGTGTTGTAATGGATTACGGTGAGTGCCATTAGATACACCTGCCGGAATCAGATTACTAGAGAATGGGAAGTAATGCTTCAATCGGAAGCCGATGGCGCTTAACGAAAGCTGGAACAAGTTAAAGGAAATAATAGATCCATAACGGGGAAGACTTGTTTTGTTTGACGGAATGTTGACGTACGTTACAAGTTGTTGATGGATCTTTATTATAAAATATTTCATCTCAAGGTAAGCTAGGCAGTTAGACGCACTTTTCTCTCAACTTAAACTTAAGGGATTCCTGCTTGGATCAATGAAAATGTGTGATAATATGTAAGCAAATTTCCATGTTTGCCTCAAGCCACTCGAAAGTACATATTAAGGACATCAAATATTTTACTTCAATGCTCGTGTATAAAATTATCAACACTTGTCATCCATCCTTCACGAGTTGCAACAGTGCTTCAAGTTGGAGTACAAACCCAATGTCCCTGTAGATGTAGCCAGTCGATGTAATCCTTTCCACAAACATCCGCAAGACTGCTAGGTTTGGTGCTATGCTTAACATTCAGCGTCCGCATCGACATCATTCTCCGTTACTATAACGCTTTGCATCAGCAAACGACCCGATCCGGATGCGTCATAAAGTTCGCTTCGTTCACTTTTGCTGGAGCAATGTTGGTGATTGACGCCACTTACAGTAGCAGTCCACTTCTTCCCCTTTCGCTGGAACCTTGATTATGAATCAATTGAAATTGGCTTCTCCGTCGTTTTGGTGCCGAGTTTCGTATCCTTTGCGGATGGTTGGCCTACGTGGGTAGACAATCTGGCGTATCCGACATCAAACGCACGGACATTGGAGGGTAAAGTTTAGGAGAACTCATAAAGCTGTTTATATCCTACCGTAGCGTAATCGCGATGCCGTAAAGGGTACACAAAAAGTGCTGACCGTTTCGGGTCGGTGCATTCCCTACCTACAAGGCAAGGCAAGCCAGGCAAGCGTTGAGCGTTGAAAGTTGTAGTGATGCTTTTTACCATCCACCGGATAATGGCGGGTGCAACGTCAGCTACCAGTCAGCCTGATCCCGTTCCGATGCATCGATTGTGTTGTGTTGCATTTTTGAAACAATGAAGTCTAACATGCCGATAGTCGAGCGTGCAGCACAATTGAGGGGCGAAGCAAGAATGTGTCTGCATTGTTTATAGTTGCGCAAATATTCCGTATCCGCTCAGTCTTCTGCTTTGATACATGGAATGGAGCAGTAAACGGTGGACCCTGGGCAATGTGCTCGATGGGGTAAAACAATTTTATCATTCCACATTAAAAGCACTTACCAGAGCTCACTTAACCATTACCGCTTTATGAACGTGCTGCGGTGTGGAAAATGATTTCATTAAAGCATAAAGCTAGACGGTTGGCAGAAGCAGACAGGAAAAAACAACCCAAGTAAAAAGTACATTTACAAGTACACTGGTTCTGTTGTAATGAGTTCCTTTTTAATCTTTCAGCGAATATTTTCATATATTGGTAGCTAGATGGACAAACGCATTATTTGATGAATCGTAAAATATCAACATTCTCCTGTATAAATGAGAACCTATAGGTTAGTTAACATTCAAAAATACCATTTTCACAATCAACTTTCCACGGTAATGGTTATGTAAAAAAATATTCATAAACGTTTTTGTTAACTTTTACAGTTTTACATCGTTAAAGATTGTGCAACTTGTTGAGTGTACTGTACATGTACCGCTTGGCTCACTTGGACAGATTTGTCTGCTTTACTTTCTCTCCCCTTGCAAAATCACACAGTTTTTTTAAATCAGTTTTACAGTTTTTCATCAAAAAAAAGGCTCCATCTGCTAATTGTGCAAAAACTGTCACCTAAAGATGCAAAGATGCAGATTCACATCAAAGCATCGACAACCTGGAAAGTAAGAGCAAGAACCAGGCCAACTTCTGAATGTACCCAGTAACCAAACACATCGCTTTAAATAACTTTAAGATACTTTTAGTTACGACTGTCAAGTGAGAAACGTCAATGATCAGTATCAGCACAAGCTCAAAACGGCAGACAATATAATGTACGAATGTTACGGATGGTGTTGGAGTTCAACGTACCTTCTACATTGCCGATCAGTTCGGCTATCGTACAGTGGTTCCTGGTCGTACAGTCAAGATATATCCAACACCAGGAAAGACTGCTGTTTCGAAGCAATGGTAGGAGCTTTCGTTTCCTGCTGGAAGTTTTAAGCTTGATGGTACCGTACCTGCAGCTATTCCCACTGAGAAAATAGGCGAGCATAACCCAAGAAATTGGAACTCTCAATCATAATCAGTCACAATTGTCGACTATTCTAAAAACTTACATGACCCCGGCTTTTCCAGTGTAGATTCTGTTGGAAATAGCTTTGTAAAAGCAACAAGGGAAAATCCTTCATTCAAAGCTAGCAGTGCGAGGCGGAAAAGAAGAAAGGAGATGGAATCATCGCTCTGTTCTATCCATTCCGTATAATGTGCACCGATATGGGAAGGTTTGAAAAGGAGCTGGAGCTACTCGTGTCCAAGTTTGGTGATAGTACAATGGCCTTCCTTTTGCTATGAGACTTTTTTTTTCAAACCAGTTTATGTGTTTGATTGATCTTTGACAGTTAATTCAAAATTCATTTTTTTTTTTATTTAATTGTGGAAACTCTCTAAGGCTTACCCTAAGGCAATTTAAGTTACTTTATGTCTTAAAAACCTTTCCTTTGATGACTAGTTATGATTCGCTTAAGATTGCTTCCATTTTACGTGATTAACTCGATTAAAGCTTATTAAGCTTAAGCACAACCAGTGCATTGTGTTCCTTTATACATTGATAAACACTAACGTCTACAGGAACTGAATGCCAGCCAATGCAACAGTTAAATTGCAAAGTCAACAACAACCCACCAATGCAAACCTGCGACATTCTTTCATGCGCGACCTTCAACTAATCCGAAGGCCGTCTGTGGCTTTGTACCTAGCCCGTTCCTCGTCAAAACATTCAAACGTACCAAACGGTCCGAGATCCGGTTCAGAAATTAGATCAATCCACACCGACGCAAGAATGCCAAACACTTTTGTGAGGAGATGTGCCACCATAAAAATAATAATAAAAAAAATCCACCTTCAAACAGCAAATAATACGCTACCGAGACAGTTTGCAACAGCGAGGGACACAAATATGCCAAAAAATAGGCAAATATTGACGCATCTCTATCCCCGTATCACGCAAATGCACGACGCCAGTGCTCGGCGAAGCTTTAAATTCAGCATCAAATCAAGCTGTACATCTCAGTACATACCGAACCGGCGTCGGGACAGGTTCCTGACCTTCACTAACCAATACCCCTTTCGAGCGAGTACTCTCACTCTTTACGCGTTTGATTTGCTTTCTACGTGATGCGTGATACGTCATCTTCGGGACGGTGTTAATAGACAGAAAAAAAAAGAAGGTGGTGGTAACTCACCTGTCCAGTGTGTGTCACGCGTGTTAGGCAACCGGGTCCGTTTAAGGCGCCCGAAGAGTTTTTCACGGTCAATCGAACGTGTTAATGTGTCCAGCGAAGATGTGGCCAGCGTGCTTAAGCATTGTGAGTGAAACGAAAAGCGGGGGAAGAGTTTTCCCTCCCACTGAAAGATAAGCGTATTAAGCGTTATTAACAACGATATTACTGTGTGTGTAGTTTTTTGCAGCAATAATCGCAGCATCGGCCATTGATGATACATTCAACATTGAGCTCAAACAGAAGGACGCCGAAGTGTACCATGAGCAGAGTTTTGGCAAAAGTAACTACGCAAGATCGCATTGGAAAACAAACACTCGTCTAATTGTGTGCGGGCCGTTTTTGTTTTGCTCTCCTCTCCCTTTCCATGTTCAGATGAGTTCAATTACGGGTATCAGGTGGAGCGTACCAACAGCCAATTTCAGCATAAGGTCAAGGGTCCGGATGATGTAACGTACGGTTGCTACGGGTATATCGATCCCGTCGGCGAAAAGCATCTCGTCTACTACATTGCCGATCGGCTGGGCTACCGGCTACTCGCACCGGATCAGCCAACGAAAGTGTTTACCGAACGCGTTGCTAACAGTGTGTAAGTTTACGCGTAAAGGGTTTCCCCGCCGTGGCTGACAATTCGCTAGATAAATAAGACATCTTCTTCCTCTTGCAGCAATAAGCTGGATGCGGATCTTCACGGCCGAAAGCTAGACGAGAAGGTCGTCGCATGGAATGATCTTTACCTTCCCTCCACCTGTCGACGGTTGGATGAGATCGTAAGCATTACGCCACCACCGACCCCCGCTGCCCCCGTTTTGCCTACAGTAAACAATGGAGGAAATGAAGGCATCTTCAAGGGTTCGGCTGGTACAACTCAACGACCCGTAGGAGTTGGCAGTACAGTACCATCTAGTGGAGCTCAGGATAACTTCCACTCTAACGGTGGCAGTACTTCAGGAGTTGATGCAGTGCCAACTCAGCCAATTGTAGAAGAATCAAACCGAACCAATATCTCAATTTCTGGTGGAATTTCAACCTCTGTGCCCTCTAACAATCCCGCAGGAAATGTTGGAGAAGAAACGAGCGACAAGAATCCCGTATCGCAACAAATCAAAGATCTTCCAAGTGGTGATCTTCTTCGATCGACAACGGTCCAACCAGTTCCTATTCCTTCAACACCGGCTCCTTATCCTTCTTCCGTTCAGAATAGCGCCACGCCACAAGAACCTTCTCCTTCTTTCGTTCAGAATACTGCCACGCCACAGGAACCTTCTCCCGCCCCGAAACAGATCGACGCCGTTGACATTCCTCCAAGTACCACATACCTACCCATTACCTCAACGACCCGTTCCCCAATAATTCATGTTCCCGATCATCCAACACTCTTACCAACCGCTCCCCCACCCAACTGTAAATCCGATTCGTCCGCCCCTCGGCCAAAATATCCCGGCTCAGCTGCTGCCCAGTTCAATGGCTTTGTATTTCCGATCAATCGTAACTGTGACGACAGTGGTCGCAATACGGCGGATCTACTCGCGCAGATGCAAACACTAAACGAGATGGTCCTGAAGGTGAGCAATACACTTCACGCACTGATCGAAACCGGGCGCAACCGTTCCACGGTCGCTAGCGATACCTGCGAGCGTGTGCTGGAGCTGCTCAACATCCAGCAACCGGTGCCACTGCTCGTCTATGTGCCCATCATGGTGCCTTACCTTGACGGTGGCATTAATAACAATAATAATGGTGGTGGTGGTGTCCAGCCACCGGTAAACCCGGCCAGTTACGCGTACGCCAAGACGTGCAGTGAGTGTAGATAGGTGAAAGGCGGGTGAGAGGAGCGGGCTGCTCAATTATGTTGACATTTTCCTCCCCATTTTTTTATTGTTTGTTTGGGAAGGTCTCTTTCATCTTTTGTTTGCTCTTGTTGCATCAATCGTAAGCTCGTTGTGGGGTTTGAATGAAATTTGGATATTTTTTTATGTGTGAATAATTGGAAAGGGAATGAGGTTAAATTATTTTAAACACTTTAAACACGAAACAGTACGTTTTAAAAAGCTGCATAATGAAACAGGTCGAAATGTGCAATTATAAAAAACTGTCTTTGTAAATAAATTTTATTTGAACTATCGCTTTTCATACAAATAGAAATG
>KB697307.1:0-10350 GCA_000349165.1 Anopheles christyi
GGTTCCCTTTTGGAAATTGCGTTACCACTCAGTCGGTTCGCTCGAGCGATCCGTTCAGTTTGGAGGTGGGTGATGGTTCTCTTCTTCGACCTGTGGGTGTGCATTTGTGTGTGTGTGTGTGTATGGCTGTGCGAAATGGAATATTATATCCAATTTCAGCGTGTTGGTCGGTTTGTTTGTTGCTGTTATACGGCTAATGATGCTGATCCTTTCATGTAACGAACAGTGCGTCACAAAAACTAAAAGCAAAACAAGACTTCATTCATTCTCTTACGTAAAGTGACGCGATATTGCAATTTATTATGTTTTAAGTAAAGATGAACGGTATTATCAACTATAAAGGAAGAAAAACAAACCTAAAATAGAGTGAAAAATTTAAAAAAGATGTAGTGAAAGATTGAAAGGTACAAATAAAATTCAATGATATCTTAGAAAATAATAAAATAGTGAAAATTATAAGCCATGTTTAGGAACAATAGGCTAAAACAAATTTCTTGCATGGCATTACCTAAAGAACCGAGATATAACAATTTAAAATGTGTTTTAAACTATTTTAATTATGTTGAACACAATTAGAAATGAAGAAAACATAAATTAATCAACACAAAATAAGTGAAAAGTGAATATTAACAAAAATGTATGGTTATATTAAAGGATAAAATGAAGCTTATTGCTTTTTTATAAATAAAATAATTGAATAAAGAAACTAAAATGTCAGTTATAAACAAAAACTGATGAATGTTTTTGTTTAATATTAAGCGTGAATAGAAAGCTGTAGAAGAAATTAAGACAAATGCAAAATCATTTTACTATTACAAATTTTAAGAAAAATCCTGTCATCTTAATTAACATTAACTCATGAATTGTGATATTAAAATATGTCCATAATAAAGTAATATAATCCATTTTTTTTTCATTAGAAGCAATTTTGTTCAATGCAATTCAAAAGTAGTGAGTAAGCTGAAAAACAAATAATTTTTTTCTCGTGAGCAAATTTTGTGTCTAACCGGAAGATCAAACCATTTTCCTTATTAAATTAGTTTAAAAAAATCAATGCTTAAACGTGTTTATGTGAGTAATGTTCAAAAGAAATAATAAAGAAAAGAAAAGATTGTGAAAGATAATCGACAAAAAAGATGTCATCGTTCAAAAATAAACAAATGGCAAAAAACAAAATCATAAACAAATCGTCAAATTTATTCTTGTTCAAACAAACGTATTCTCTATCGTCCCTAAATGTAATAAAAAAAAGTCCTAATAATACTTGTAATAGTACTAGCTAAACTTTCTTCAACTAATCTTTAATGTTATGTAATGATTTTATGATCATTACCCGCCGTGGCAAAAACTGATCTTTAGGTGTAACAAATAATCCTTAAACTCGCTCACACTGCCCCTTCCAACAGGTAGACCATTTCCCTGTTGCCATAGTCGACCGGTTGGCACACTTGGATCACAAACGTCACCTCAATCATGATCTTTTAAGTATTTATTTGCCAAATAAATCATCCGCACTAGACATCACGCTCGCTGTTCTTTAGTTGTCGTGGGACTTCTTAGACCTAGCTGGAAAAAAGGGCAAAAACCAGGTACAGATTGGAACGGATTCGCGTGCCCAAGACCTGCTCTTGACATTTGTCCGTTAGTGAGGTTGATTTTTATTGACTCACCCCGACTGCCACCGCCTCACCACTTTGGCCTTAATCCAGTAATACTGCTCGCGCGTCTATCGGTGGGAAACGCTCGGTTGGATATGGTTCAGGTCCCAGTAGTGCTCCCCGAAGCCACCCTTCTTGTCAGCCCATTTAACCTGTGTGTGCGCGCACGCGATTTGTTGAGATGCGATGAGTCAGAGGAAATTGAAAGTGGCGCATTAGCGAATCGGGTTGAATTGAGAAGGCTTTGAATGAGTGCAGAAGAAATAGCTACTTTTTTCTGAAACACCCCAATATCGTGAGAGCCACGTTCGAGCTGTTCGATGTAGTGCTGGTCATTGCCTCGCCTGGCACCGGCAGCGTATGAGCCATCACCGAATACTTCAGCATATCTACACGGGAGGAATACACGGGGTGGAAGCATGTACAGTGTTAGCAAGTTGGTTAGTTAACGTTCGTTAATATGTTTACGAAAGAAAGGTTATGTGTGCAAGCAAAAATAAGGAACACAAAATAAAACAGTTTCATAAATTACTTTTCCTTGGTGCCTATGATTCTGATGATCTTGTCGCTCGTAACGCTCCTCCCAGCCATCGTTCGATTCGAACAAATGGCCAAACTCTAGCTCTAGCGGAGACTTTTGAAATTGAAATGTATCCCTTTTGTCGAGCGGGGATTGGAGAGGAATTTCGTAAGAAAAATATTAGTTTCACCCCACTGCAAGCACACCACTACTTACTGAAAGTATTGACTATCCTCCGGTCTGCCTGGGTGGTTAGAGTTGGCCCTTTCGATCGGTTCTACGTCGGACCGCTCGTAGGCAAACACTTGTGGATCGGATTCTTCGTACCTTCGTCGTTCACCGGTGGTGTCGTGCTTCTCCACCATTCTCGTTCTGCGTCTGATGGGGGGACGCTTTTCTTTGACACGATTTTCCGGCTTAACGATATCGAACAGTTCTACATCGTCCCGCACGTACCGTGGCACACCGGCAGCCACTTTGCGTATTTTCAAATAATTAAACTCGTGATCCGTTTGCGCATCGACTACGCGCATCGGATCCGGTGCGTGTTGTTTTGGTTGATGCGCACGAGCACGCGCATACTTCCGCTTTCGTTTCACTTTCAAACAACAATCCCCATCGGTGGTGTGTGCCTTTTGCTGTTGACTTTTGTGCAGCCGGCTCTTCTCTCCTTTCTCGATTTGGTCAGTCTCTTGCTCCATAAAGTCACCCGTGTCCACGTGCAATCGCCGTCGGTTGTATTCTTCCACCGGATCTTGACCCTTGACGTAGCTAGGATAGTAGTAGACGGTGTTGTGCTCGATTTGACGCGATGGTCCAATCAGTTCGACATCGCGCAGATAGCTTCCTGTTGCGTACTTTCCCATCGAGCAGGAAAGTGTGATGAGTGCGTAAAGGACAGTGCCGGATAGACGGACTGGACGTGCAAATGTCATCGTTGTGCGTACTGTAAATCACAAAACTCGTGTCACAAAACTAGCACCGTTCGAACGGGCAAGGAACAGTTACTCCCGATAGTAAGTGCCGTGCCATACAGGCCGTCCCGATGAATATGCAAATGATTTTTATATGACAAAAGTCAGCTAAACGTGACTAGCAAATTGGATTTGAAACTGTTCCGCAGGCTCAGTATCTTTGGAGGGCAGACTCGAGCTTGAGAAGTGGAGCAGAAAAGTGTAACAAATCGGTAGACTTTGCTGCTGGTGTTACGATTCAGCGAGTTAGTTTGCATGCGGTTAATGTGACGAATAAATTCACTCACTTAAACTAATCAACCGGGAGCTGATAGTGGTTGCATAAGTAAAGGGGAAAGAGAGAAAAGATTATAAATGTTATTAAAATGATTTTATGATTAGGTTTTAAGAGTAGATTAGGTTTGGATAAGAAGTCTACAGTTGGGAGAGGAGAAAAAAGGTGTAACGTTTGAAAACTTTTAAAGTTAATGTAGTATATTGAGTTATTTAAAAATGCATTCAACATTTTCCAAATAATAATTAAAAGAAGTTGTTTTGTATTTAAAAAAAATCACATCAATCTTAAACATGCGGTAACAATCTTCTTTGCAATTAAGTTGTATTGATTGTTTCCAGACAAATAAAATAAAATAGAATCAGCTTAAGAAACATTCACAAACAATCATGGACTTTGTTTGAAAATTTTTATTCCTTAAAGAAGTATTTGGCTTAGTAAAAAATGCGAAATGTTTTTCTTTGAATAGTTTTGTTTTATTGAATAAGAAAAATCTTCATTCTACAAATAATTCGCCTTTCAATATAATCCAATCCAAATGATCAAGAGTTTTCTTAAATGGTTAAAGATGAAATTTGAAATTTTTTGACACAATAAAAAAAAAGGAAAACAAATTAGATGTAATTAATATCAAGCAAAATTTTACAAGTAATGATGCACTACATATGCGTGCTATTGTCGAACAAATTTTGAGTCGACAAACTCTAAACATCATGCAATGTGGCATACCAGTTGACTAAAACATGCTAAATTAAATTAATAATCCCATTTTGGTTGCTTCATGTTTAACGGCTCGCATACATTTAACACCATCTGAAGAGCTTGAAATTCTAATTTTCCTCACAACCACTGACCAGTGCTAGACCTTCATACTGAATCGTTCGAGCTCGTTTTATAACGGTCCGGTTCCATCATTAGCGAAGCTCCGAGCTTTCCGTTACCTGTGCAAGTGGCAAACAAACGAACATCTAGTTTTAGGCAAAAACAAAAACAACGGATCGACACCAATTGTCGGCACCTTTCCGCCGCTAAATCCGTTCCATTTCGGTTCGTTTTTTTTTGCCAAAATTTTTCCAAAAAAGTGCAAAAAAAACAACTTAGTTATACAAACACAAGCACACTCAACGTTTCATTGTCAGTATCCAACCAACTAAATCCACTCTTCATGTGGATCCGTTTTCGGCCTGCTTTGACGTCCGCAATGGTTTCCATGTTTTTTTTTAACGCTTTATTTTTCTTTGGTTTGTTGTGTGTGTATATCGGTTGTTTTTTCTTTCACTACGCTGTTTTTTTTTTGCGCTGAGGTTTTACTTTCATTATTTTTTCTAAATTTTTGGTTACGAGTTTAACCGCTTCCGGTCCCGAAACTCAGGGCGGTGAGGAATTCAATCGAAAAGTGGGACGGTTATGGTGTAAGCTAACCAACATCAAAGCAATCAATCGATGATTGAAGAAAAAATCGATCATGAAGTGGCTGTGAACATGAGCGCAAAAGAGAAAAAGAAAACAAAACTTCCAGGGGAAATGGAAAATTTGCAAAAAAAAAAACAACAAGGAACAGAGAAGTAGAAATAAAAGCGAGATAAAAAAAAACACAGATACAAACGATACGGAACTGTAGCAGAAGAAAGCAGTAAACAAAGCAATGAAAAATAAAAGACAACAGGTAAAACACGTGGTTCAGCATCTATAAATAAACCAAGCCATCCGTCAATTGTCGTCTGATTGTGATTGATTGTCAACCAAGGTGGAGCGTGCTTGAGCTCGAGTCGGAAATCACTATGATACGATCGTACCGTGGGTTTGCGCTTGTTTCCATACTCCTATTACAGCTTCACCTAACGCTCGGTGAACTGCAACAAAGTGCTGCAGTAGCGAAATCGATTGGCAAAGGTAGGAGGCATTAATCACATTTCTTCCGGTCGATTCCAAACCACTTTAATAAATCTTTTACCCATTGCGCTCGAACACATCTTTCTGTGCAGTGGCGGGTGAATCTTCACCTTCCTACAGGGTTGCGCAAGGGGAGGACGCACGCCCGGAGCGCATACGGGCACAATTGGCCGGTGGGTTCATCGACGATTCGACCATGGTGCATAAAAACGGTGGTGCAACTCAACGACAGGCTTACGCTAGCGGCACTGATCATCGGCCACGGGCACATGTTGCCGGAAGTGGACGGAAGATGGCTGTCCATGGTACGAGCGGACCGATTCACACTTATATAAAGACGGACAAAAATGCTAACTTTAAGTGGGGTGTGCGGCATTTCGTCGGGGCAAAGTACGCCCGATGAGGAGGCCTGCTAGTTGCGTGAAAGGGGAAATGAGTGGTTAACTTGTAATAAATCAGTAATTTAATACGTTTAGACTAAATTACGACGTAGTTTCGATCAAATTATGAGTGTTATTGGAGAGAAATTTAATTAGTTAGCTTTTTTTTCATAAGTTTACATGTTTCATAAATTGCTGCATAAAAAATTAACATTTCGAATTGTTTGCAATAAATATGATACTGTGTTTTCATTGTGGTATTTACTAATATTTCATTTAATAGAATTGTTCATTTTTTAATTTAAAATTATTTGTTTTATTATATATCATGTTTTATACCGGGAATAATTTCAGGGTACATGCCAACGTTTGGTTTAGTTAATAAATTAGTAGATTCATAAATTCATTAATAATAATATATGTAAGTTCAATAAAAATCCACGATAAAAAAAAACATTACCCATTTAGCGCTAAGCGATGCTTTTTTTTATTGATTTCTGACCAAAAATACAAGCAAAGAACATGTGACAAACATTTGCAATAGTAAAGCAAAGCTACATCACGAGCCATTTTCATTCATTAAACTGCAAGAGCTGCTATATAGTCATAATATTTCATTTAATATGTTTGTATAGCTTTAGCAATGTTTAACCGAAACGGGTAATTTAATTTTAAGGAAAAATTATCAAAGAAAATACCCTGTTAAGAGGTGTTTTCACTGCTACATTGAGTTGTTTCAAAGTACGCATTAAAGATAACAAATTTATTGTATTTTGTGAACATTATCACTGATAACATTAACAAAGAAGTCCCCAAAATGCTTTATTATTAAAAACCGACGGCAGCATACATTTGAAAGGTAGTACAGGTTAAACTTAGTACAGGTTAAACAATGTTTATATAATTGCATTGAAAATTGTAGATTAGATTGATATCGGGTTGACATTTGCAGGTCGAAAGCATGCAGCAAATGTTTTTTAAGCGATATCCGAAGATATCCAACGCTGGAGCTGATAAATTCAATGAGATAGCAATAATAGATGAGTTAAAGCAAACGTACTCCCTTGTTTAACTTAAACGCAGAGTACGCTCAAGTCTGTTCAATTTGGATCGAATGCAATTGAATTTGATGACTTTAAAGGAAACAAGGACTTCCCGTGTTTTCCCATCTCAGTTTTGTTAATGTTTTTATTCATATTAGATGTTGCCAATGATAAGCAAGCAAGCAAGCAATGGTAAGCAATTGGCCGCATGGGATTTTTTTAACTTAATACATGTATTCCATATCAATATACATGAAAACCATTCAATTTTCTCTTTAAAAAATAATATTTACCGAATTATTTAATGTTTCAATAAAGTATTCAGTACAATATTTGTAACGTTAATTTAATGCTTAATGCAATTTGATGGCTATTTACACCTAAACATAGCCCGTCTTCATCAGTTTCACTCTCACTCTTGGCATTCGTTTTTCACTTCCGTAATGAATGCCGGCAACAGCTGTGTGCAATAAAAATCACGTTACGCTCTGACGTTCCGATTGCCGGACCAGCATTGACGCTGTCCCGCATATCCAGTATGTAAATGAGCGCCACAAATAACTCGTTTCGTGAGCCGGCCAAATCACACCGTTTCCCACGGCAACGGCAATGGCTCGGTCAATTCTCGCTGAAGGGATAGCGGAATGATACCTTCCACCGTCCGTTTCTGATGTACAAAAGGGAGTTAGGGAAGAAAGAAAAAAAAACACCCAAATCGAAGATGTCCCGAGTGGTCGAAAAGTAGCCAGTCCAGTTTTCCACCCCAGCCGATTTTTTTGGATCTCATTTTCCGCGGCACCCAGAAGACTGGTTTGGACGAACCCTTCCTCACCCTTCCATTCCTATCGAGCTAGTTACCATGGGACAGTTCCATTCGACCATCCCGTTTCAGACCGGGCATTGCAAAGGGATGAAACAGTACCGCACGGAACGTAAAATTTGGTGGCCCGAAACTGGAAAGGTCATCAACGAATTTCTATGTTGAGATGGGCTGGAAAGGGTTGTACAGTAACCCATGGGTATGCGTTTGTGAGGTTCTGAATAGAGCTAGGGATTAGATCGTCTCGCGCAATGAGGGGAGGGAAGGTGGATGGGTAGGGCCGGATCTGGGATGAGGAAGGGCCTGAAACAGAATCAACATTTGTTTTGATTTGATTATCAGGAGCAATGTGTAATTGTTAGCAAGGATTTTTTTTTATTTCAAGGTGTCAAATAATTGCTTGATGTCGATTCATCTAGCTGAAAATGCTGCAAAACTGAAATTAAGTTTCATGTATTCTAGGTAGTTTTTAATTTTAATTATAGATTTATTGCATAAAAAAAATATTAATTTTAGAAAAAAAAACCGTAAAACATATAATGCAAAATATCAATTTTCAAATAAAAACGAAAACATAAAATGAAGTTTATCTGTATCAATTTGTGTAACGAAAAAGACAATAAACAAGATGGTAATATACTTTTTTTTTAAGTTTCAATAAATTTAATATAAAAATTAAAAAAAAACTCAAAATTTCTTACCTTATTATCATTACACGCGTGTTTTTATTTTTGTTAATGTAGTTTTTTAAATTAAACAAAAACAAGGTAACGAATTTCGGCAACAATAGAGTTCGACTTAAGAACTGTTTTTTTTTTCTTTCCACAAATACCGTTCAACCAACCTGACACCCGCCCAGGACAATGTCCAAACCGGTTTATTTCCCACCAGGACCAGCCTGTCAGAAAAAAAATTGTTCTCATCACCAAAGGGTCACTGCTATTCCACCAAGTAACTGGTACTGGGTTAGAAGATGATATATTAAGATAAAACCCTCATGAATTCGCCAATGACTCCCGGCACTGTTTTACTTCCCAGGAAAAGCGAATCGTTCCTTCCCGGGCCCTCCAGCCAAATCCCGATACGGGTCAACCCGTTAGCCCACCGAATGCGGGTTAGTGTGTGAACATTTCGCCCTGGACAGCAATCCGATGGTCGGTACGTATCGAAACCGGTTTGACCGGTCCTGTCACTAGCCCTTCGCACACTACATACCGATGCTGTGAAAGGACCCTCTTGGCGCATCTCTGCGGATGACCAGAAGACAACATACACGCATGCAAAAAAGGGGTAAAGGATAACAGACGCAGGGACACGGGGGCATCGGACAAAGCGAGCAGACAGTCAACCCCTTTCCGTATCAACAGGTAGCGGTTACGACTCAAGCAATAGGGTTTTCGGGTTTTGGTGAAGGGTGCCGCGAGTGTCCTTTTGCTTTGCATACTGGCATCAATTGGCTCCGGGGGTTTTTCCTGGGCGAGGATTAACGAGCGAGCGTCCGATGTCATTGCGTTCACATGCAATCGCATTTCCTAATGGTGGTAGCGAACGTGACGGAATTCGAGATTCGGTCCGAGATGGTCATGCGTGCATTTGCATGAGTACGGGAAGCAAAAGACGCCAGGCAATTGGGAAAGGGTAACGGGGCAAGTATTAATGAGCGAAGGAACGTAATTCGTGCGGAATTTATGGGAGAAGAGATTATTGTTTGCTTTCATGCCGTGATTGCGCAAATCACTTTCGGTTGTGATTTTCTTTCAGTGAATTGGTTTCATTTCTTTCGGGGTAAAAAGTCGTTACAAATTTGTGAGGATGATCACTAATACTTAATTTGAAATGTCTTGAATCTTGCAAGTTTTTTAAAATAATTTCAAATGCATTAGTATTACATGCAACAAATCACTTTTCTTATCTCTTATTGACGCAATGTTACAAACACTCAAGTAACTTTTATACTTTAATGTTGTGTTAAGTTGTGTTTGAAGTTATTTGGAAAAAACAGAAAAAACATTTACAAAAATCAAATGTCATAGGCACATATTTTCCGAAAATTAATGGTAAAAAATACTTATAAACAAATAAAATCAACCAAATGAAAATTAGGAACAAAATCTTCATCAAGACATACAGGAAAAATAAAAAAAACGAAAATGCTACATTTATTTTTTTAAAAGAAAAATAATAATAGAAACAACTAAAGGTTGGCAAAACAACAAAACTTATAAAGAAATTCATTCAAACACATGGAAAATATGAAAAAAAAATTCAACATAAGAAAACATGCAATAAAAACTGAAACAAACAAAATGATAAACAGAACGGTGATGACATTGCAAAATATATTTTAATAGCTAAGAAAAAAAAATTGTAGAAGTGTAAAAATCTTGTAATAATTTGTGCTAAAAAACTGCTTTGCGACATCTGTGCAATCGCTACATTGTACTAATAAAGGATAATTCAATAAATAAAATTGTTTTAAAAAAAACTCAAAACATCCATACAGCTCTACAAACTTGAAACCATACAAATGAAAGAAATTATCACTGAAATGGCCAAGCTAATGTAATATATTCCGATATTTTAATAAACTCTTTTAAGAACATGGCACAAATGTGAAGAAAAAATAAATTCAAAATATTACCAACAACACAAATAAAGGTTTGGCAATTTAATTAGGACAGATGGAATTAAAACTAAAACACATTTGTTTTTTCTGTGGGACTCGATGTGTGATCTTACTTTATTGTTATTGATATATTTATACAATTATATGAAAAATGTAGTAGCT
>KB697308.1:0-10361 GCA_000349165.1 Anopheles christyi
AAAAAAAAGACTCAAAATATAGCAGTTCAAACACATTCACCACTGTTTGCACCGTCAAAACAGTGTTCAATCTGTGTTGTTAAGCTGCATGGCTGCAAAATTGTTAAGTTGCTTGTGGTACAAGCGTGCGAACATCATCCAGACGGTGTCCGAAGTAACAACGGACTGAGCGTGTAAATTACGATTTAACATCTAAATTAACGTCCGAAATTAATTACCACGCTCACATGCGACCTTAAAAAAAGTCGCAGAATGGCTTCGCGCACCGTCATTTCAGTAGCACATTTAGCACATTTACTTTAATGATGGCTTGTGTCACATCATACCGATTGTTGATGTTGTCTGATGTGTCGCTTTGGTCGCGAAATCCACCGCAGCAGCAGCAGCAGCAGCAGCAGCAGCGAAACAATAACTGAGCAATCTGGTGCTGCATTTTATTAAATGCATCTACTTAAACCCGCGACCATGCGCAACGGGCTGGGAAAATGTTCCGATTGATACCGTTTTATTGTCACACGCCGCACAACGACGGAGACGTTTCATGCTTCGTGGAGTTACGTTGAAGCGGTAATGGTGTGTGGTTGCCGCAAGTCAGCAGCATCCGAGGTTAAAGTGTTTGAAAATCTCACGGGATCAGTAGGACAGACAGGGTGGTGATGAAGACATTTGAGAGTGGTTTTTGGGTGAATGAATGCAAAATGGTTTTCCTACGCCTCGTGACCTTCTTGCTTAACGAAGGCAACGTCGAATGGACGGTCGTCGTAGTTGATGAACAGATGACAATCGAGATAGCGCCAGCAAAAAGGTTTTCTTTTTGTTGTTGGTACAGTCCATTACCCTTGTAGTGGTGTAATGTGAAATGCATCCTTGCCGTTGATTCTGTTGGTGTCCTTGCTATTTCCTGTCTTGGTTTCCTCTCACACACTGATTTATTTGAATACTTTTAAGGGCAATGAGAAAAAAATACTTCAAATATTGTAAATGGTATAATTTTTAATTGTTTGAAAAAAGGTACAGTGTTTTCAGAGAGTTATCGATGGTTTTTCCAAGGATCTTTTGATATTGTTTTCAAATATGTTAATTCAAATGTATGGCCATGTACTAAAGTCCTATTGGCTTAAAAAAAGTCTACATGGGAGGCATTCAAAAATAAATGAGAAACAGTGAAAATAACTTCAAAAACTTGGATATTTCAAATCTTATACAAAATTCTCGAATCCCCAAGAAATCGTTAAAATGAACATGGCTCTGAGAGCATAAGGTAATTTTTAATTTTTGTACTAAAAACATAAAAACTAAATTTTAACTTTAAATTCAATTAAATAATCATTGATAAAAATATTGCATTTATTTTCATCCATGTTTAATATGAGCATTTTTCTTTCATTTACAATTTGAAGTCATTGTTTTCCAGTCCACGGTAGCTTGAATATATTTTGACATCGTCGAACGACAGTTTCAGCTTTCCTTATCCCGTTTATCGAGTTCAATCGATCCTCAATATAAGCTGAAATCCAGCCAGCGTCCAACTCAATGTATTCGCTGTCCTATAATACCGGCTGATGTAGCGTTGTTAAATAAATGTAAAGAATTATGTCATACTTGAAAGAAAATTTCTCAAAAAATAAAAAAAATATTTAAAAAATCACTATCGAAAAAAAAAAACAAAATCAACACACGTAATTTGTTTGTAATTTTTAACATACAGTTTTGAAAGAAACTTTATTAGTATCGTGTGGAATAACGAGATAAACATTAATGCAAGCAATATTTGTCGCACTTTTGGATCAAAATAAACAGAAAACGAAACTGATACAATACCGATGATCAGGTTTTTCTTGTCTGCTATCTATATAAACCATGGTTTAACATTAAATTGGATCTGAGAAAGTTGATGTTTTTTTTTTCACTCTAAATTTACATAATCCCACTATTATCTCATTTTTGTGCTTAACAGTCCTGGTTTCAGGACCAGTTCTCGATGCATGTTTACTATCGGGAGCTATCGGGATAAACTAAACTGTGACACCTGATTGCGTAAAACTGATTGATGCGCTTCTTGTTTGTCTACTTCTTCGAGGTGTGTGAATAGTTCTGTTTTACAACTCAAAAAACACGGTGTGTGTTGTCGAATGATACAAAACTGGATGCGAAACGGTGGAAATGTTCAAAGAATCCATTACCTTTTGCGTAATGCGAGCGCAAGACGTCGGTCGGTACTAAAATTTGTGTGCGTGTGTTGTGGACGCGTCGTATGCAAAGTGGGGTCTAGCCACCTCAATTGCTAATGACGATAGAAGTCATCTTTCCCAAGCATGAAGGTTCGTATGCTCACACTTGAAAAGTTCCGCCAAGCAAATGCAAAGCGTTCAGGTTAATTTCTCAGCACCGGATTGGATTGCACCATCAACAACCAACAACACATCGGGTGGTTTTATGATAACTTGGGTAATTTTTATGCTTCACTAGCTCGCAGCATCCACGATCAAGAGGAGGTCCCATTTTTTTTTGGTCCGACAAACGATCAAACTGGAGAGGGTTTATTACTGTGTGTGTGTGTGTAAAGCAGCTCTGCGTCCAGTTGCTGCTATGCCTTATTTCAATCGTTTCAAAACCATAAATGCCATTCTGTATGCAGCCTACTCTTCTAGCGTCTGTTTGACAGCAGTGTTTGTTTGAAAGAGCTCCACAAACTGCAACAACGATGCAGCAGAATGGAGGCCGGCGTTGATTGGAGTTGAGCACAAAAACGATCCTCGCTTTGGTTGCGCTTATTATTGCACCACGGGGCGAAGGTCTTGGGGATGATTTTTCGTTGTGGTGCGTCGTCACTGATGGGCCATATCCGCTTGCCGTGTGAGTTGTGTGGCGTCGCTGAGGCGAAAGCATCGTTAATTGGAAACTAATAATCCCTCCCAAAACGGTTTGCTAGTTTGAGTGAATGGTTTATTAAATTTGATGGGTGTTTCCTTGGGGTTTGTCTAAGGGCCGACCCGACTCCACAGGTTGCAACGGGTCATGGATGACCGTAATGGGTGCAAGGTTTGCTAGGGTCACGTTTTTTTGTTGGAGCATATTTAGATCAATCTGTTGATAACATGTTCTCGGGGGCAGTTATTTGTTTGACATGTAACGCGTTCCTTTTTGACGTTTACTAAACATGATTTGAGTCCCAATTTTTCCACTACTCATGATCTCATTTCAACGCTAATTTACCTCGTAATTGCTTGCAACATTGCGTAAATCCCATAACGAACCTGAGCAACCTTTCAATTTGATTAACCATCGCTGAGCAGCGTGCTTGATCTTTCCCTATCAATCATACAGTTCCGCTCAGAACCGGCCTCACCGATTTCATTCCGAGAGATTCATTAGCGGTGCATTTACATCATCACGGCTCTAATGAACGTCGGCTAGTGAAGAATCCCTTCAAGAACCGTTTTGCCTCACGAAGGATCAGATCGTGACGGTTTGAAAGCGGTTCGGAAACCCTCCCTAATGCAACTCATTTGTTTCACACTGCAGCAAGTTCGTCTTGCCTGTAGGTGGAACTTCATTTGTGTAAGCTGTCACCACAATCACAACTACTGCCAGCATACCGACTCATTCCGTGGGGTAGTCGGGTGAATCGATGTACCGTGACCGTGTTGCAAATGTTTATGATTCCTCTCTGTTGGTGATGCAAAGACTCGGAAAAGCTTACCATGGTGTATGCGGTGGACGGCAATGAGTGACCTTGTGAAAAATGCTTTTAGTGTATGTCCGGTTCGGTTTGAGAGTTTCCGGTAGAATTTTTCATTTCCTGGCTACATCCGCTGCACGGTGGTTCTCATCGAACCGGTGGAGACTGAATTTTATTGGCTGCTTAAAAGCGAGGGCCAATGGCAAGGATGGATATAATAAGTTCAATAAAAGTGATCTTCTGAATACATAAATGTTTTCTATACGTTTTTTTGCTTTCCTCAATAAATGAGAAACTTTGAAAAAACCCGCAATGAATGTAACCGCTCCTCTTTTCATCTCAATACCTTTCTACAGGGTATGTTGGGATGCCCTAAAAAAGAACGCCGTGTACGTTGCATAGTCACTGTTTGAAATAATTGGACATAACATTCTCTAGGTCAGTATGGTAACGTCGTCTGTCAAGGTCATGCTGGTGTACGGAGGCGCCACTCGCTTTGTGGCGCAACGCTGACCAACCGACCTTCCCTTCATAGTCTTCGGAGTCTTTTTTTTTCCTTTCCATTTCTGTCTTCGGATCGCCAGCATCACCGGCGTGCGTAGTAGGACGGTGGTGGCGACGGAAAACATATAATTTACATCCGACGGAAGCCTCGTAGCTGAAGCGGGGCTGAAATCATTAGACGTGTAACATGGTGGAATTGAAGATGGCAGCAAGCACGAACAGTTGTGCACTGCAACGGATTGACCTCTCGGTAGGGTCGACCGCACTGTCGGTCGAAAGGGAAAACGGTTCGAATTAGGCTGTGCGCCATCACCGTTTTTTGAAGCTGCCGTAAGGGGTACGCGTGCTTGCCCGTTGGGACGATGCAAAATTGGGTTACACTTAGGCGGCCGGCATTATGGAGTGGGCTCTTGCGTTTTGTAGCGTTTGCTGGTTTGTGGCTTTTGTGTTGGTGGTTGATCACAACCATAAAAGCAATTGAAATGTTAACAAAGAGCATCGTGAAATTGCGTTCAAAGACTGAACACTGCGAATAACTACAACATAAATGAGCAATAAATTGTACATTAGTAAAATGAGGTCCAGTTTAGGTTTGAGTCATTTTCAATGAATGAAGAATTTGAATTTGAAGTCATTTTTGAAGTAATAAACCATTTATTTTAAAACAGTTTTAATAGTTAATTACTTTTTTTTTGTTTGAAAAGTGCTTTTTACCAGCTTTTTGATTTGCTTTAAAAACTATAAACAAAGCAGATTGTTTCCCTTTTTTTAATTTTTTCTGTAGTATTATATTTTTTAAATATAGCTCATGGACATGGATGTGTTTGTGATACATTATTTTTGACAATTATATATTTATAATTTTTTGCTTTTTTTTAAATAAAAAGAAAAAGATGACCACTCGGACCTAATGAAAATGATTGTTTTTTTATGTTATGAGAAACAAATCATCTCTTGCATAACATTTTCAAATGTGTATTTTTCATATCTATATCATATCTTTTCTTAAATATGTACTAAAACAAAGTATATTGCAGTGTACCATTTCAAATATAAACAGCATTCGATTAATCTCAACTTGCAAATAATTAATTGACCGCATGTTTTAAACACATGTTGAAACGCACTGAACAAAAAAAAAACTGGAAAAACACATTTGTTTTTTGCTGGTAGCTGACTTTTGCACTGGTAATGCAATGTATCTTTACGTACGTTATTAGCTAGTAAAAACAACGATGACATGATCACCGTTAGCTTCCAGTATGCAAATGTGAATGTTTTACCGGCAATCGTACGACACGCTGTTTGTGAAACATGAATGAATTTATGACCGTCATTGCAACAACACTTTCATTCCAGCCGACGAGACGACCGTCAAAACCGGTAGCAATCCATACGGCATGTACTACTCGTTTTGGTGTAGTTGCAGATGCAAATATTTCTTCTAATTGGATTTGTATTGCTATATACAGAGAGCAGAGGAAATTTAATCATTTTCCCAATCTTTTAAGTGTATTTAAAGATCATTATCATTATTAGACAATAAATTTAAACCGAATTTATGGCAATTGCCAAAGTCCCCCCTTTTTAAATTGTGTCACAAACAGGGGGATAAACTGATTCAAAATCCATACCCGTTTGTCAGTGATGAGCGTGAGCTAATTTTAACCTATTTAACCGAACCGAACATGATGGTGTGTTAATCTGCTGTCGTGTCATCGGCTAAACGCAGCTCATCAGTAGGTGTGATAATGACGAAACGCTCGCAATTGCGAATTGTGTCGTCGTGTTTTTATAGTTTTTTTTGTTGTTGCAAACGCTGTTGTCTAGTATGCGCCAGACGTCGCATGCGAATTTAATGCGCAATGCGCAACGTGAACAATAGCGCTTGATGGTGGGTTATCGTAGCATCGGAAGATGCGAAAGAAGGATAATGAAAAGGCACAGTGAAGCAGGGAGAAAATAGCAAAAACACAAACGAAACACTGCTATTTTAATGCTCCGCTGCAAAGGTATTTTGAGGCGTGATGAAAAAGAAGCGGCGCTTAAATGGAACGCAAATAAAGTTAAACGTTACGATAAGTGACGAACCGCTATCGCACGGCACGATAATGATCGGTGTGGAGTGGAAAGTTTGTGGAATGTATTTTTTTTTACTCCTGAAATTTGTTGAGTTTATTCGATCCTTTTAATTGCACTTATTGTACTGTTAAACTTTACAAGTGGAATTACATTGTTCTTTTAAAAAAAAGTTGAACAATGCGGATGTATTTTATTTTCTTCATTTTATTTTTATTTCATTTTTTCCATCATTACGGCCATTTAGGTTGCCGTATTATAATATTTTTTTATTTCAGATAAGTTTTTTTTTAAATTTAGTGTTACTAATTTCATGATATTGAAAAAGCTTCGTAAATCACGAATTTATACAATTAGTTTAAATTATGTATAAAACATTTTTATTCTTTCCGCCAATTTTTTTCTCCATCCAATCAACTGTTCAACTCAGCCACACTGTTAAAACGTTCGTATGGATTACAATCAAGCTCGAAATTTTCTCACTTTGGCACCACTTAACATCTCTCTTATTAATTTGTCTTATTGCTTCATCATTTTGTAAGCCTCTTCATTCACAACAAAAGGCTTCATCAAGCTTGCCTAGGTAGCTTCCCACCATCAGCACCAGCATCAGCATCATCATCATCATCAGGTGGCAACAACGATGACGATGAATCAGCCTCTCAATCTGCATGATGGATATTCCGTCCGCATCCTAACGCCTTCCAACTTATGTTGCAGCATTTTATCCCTTACTCTATCAATTTCAGCAAGAATGTTATGAACGGTGGCGTGTTGTTGGTGATGTGTTGCTGCTGACCCTACCTACCGATCCTACCTGTCACCGGCGTTGAGAAAATGCATTTATAATTTTATTTCCATTACCCTGTTCTCGTATCCCTCGGTGCAATCAATCGGCGGCACTGCGCAGTTTGGCATCAAGCAAGGAAGAATTTCACGGGGCGACGAAACTGCTAAGCGAGACGACACACAACATTGCAACAGCTGAACTTTGCCGCGCAAGCCTGCAATCCTCGGACACTTCGGCAAGGCTACTGACATTTTGTGTATGCAGCGCGAGAACCGCATCCAAACATGCTGTCCGCGTGGGTTTTTCTAAGGGGGGGGGGGGGAGGAGGGTGGCGAGACAAATGGGAAAGGCGGATGCGAGGATTGCAATAATTAATTTACATAACACACTGGACCTGGCGGCGGGCGCCAGTTTAAAGTTGCAATCATGCCCAGACCCGATGTGGAGAGTAGTGGGATGTTCTGGTCGTGAGGAGAAAATAAACCCGAACGGGAGCATTGAATACTTTTATGCTGCATGCTATTCCGGGCACATCGCACTCGTATATGTTTACAGTTTGATCGCGGTCCGCTCTCTGTCCGTCCGTAACTTCTTCCCCATACTCGCTAGGGTAAGTCTTTGGTCAATGGCGAATCCTCGCAATAGGTTGCCTACGGTTGTGAAACGAATGGCACATGTGTAGAAAAGATTTACGGTGAGAATTTGATGTACGCTAGCACGGCTAAGCATGGTGTTTTATGGGGTTTGGCTTGAAAAGTAGATGTTTATGAGCGTTGATAGATGAATGGGAAATGATTAATTGTTGCTTTCTGGAAGGGTATGCACGTTCAAATGAACAATTTAAATTATTCTTGTTTTTTTTTTAAATATTTGTTAACATACGTTTAATTTATTTTGATTTTATCTTTTTATGTTTTATTTTCTGACTAAGATAATTCATTACAATCTTATTTTGGGAATCATCGGATAAAACTTGCTCGAATTTCTCGAAAGAATTGCATTGGAATTCAAAATATTTCAAAATTATCTTCGAAATTTTCGCGCCTTCTTCGATTTTAAATGACTGTTTTAATTGAACTTTTGTTTTAACTCGTTTGATTTCAAACAGTTATCGAACCAGTTGTATCAACCCAACTCAAATTTGGTAAAAAAAAACAGGATAGTCCTACACATTTCCATGCGAATGATTTCCATTATTTCAGCCCTCCCCTTAATAGCCTATCAAGTTCTATTGTTTCTCTTTGTTTACATCAATGCGTAGCACCCAACCCTATCTCGATCGCCATCTTGCTTTGAACCGGTGTAATGTTGCAAAGATATGCCCCAAAAACAAAAACCGGTCAACCTCTTTCTTTATTGAACACTTGGTGAAGAAACAAAGGAAAACCCCCTTTTTGTGAGCAAATCGCTTGATGGTTCGATTTGTTAGCTTGCCGTAAGTGGAGGGTGCTGCTGAAGCTAAACAAACAACAACAATAACCACAGCCTGCTACGATTATCTAACGTTGAAAACTCAAACAAAACTCCCGACAGCGCCGTTTTTCACAGATAAATAATAAACAGGAGATTGGGTTGAAGGGGGTTGAGTTGAGTTGAGTTGCGTTGGGAGTATGGCTTGTCGCGCTCGTTGACCCAGTAGTGTGGTACGGCAGACAAGTGTCATAAAAATGGAACTCTCCATACGACGGGGACGAGCAAGTGGACTGGAGCACGGCATGATATGTGTGCTGATTGCAATTGGCAAATGCAACTGGTTTGCATTTTTTTCCCTTGCCGATGGGATCCGATGGGAAAGTTGGTCAACAAGGTGCTGGATGAGTACGTTGAGAGAGGGTCAGAGGATAGTTTACAGTTCTATTGGCCGCATCTTAATAATGTTTGGTCGTGAGCAGGCCACCAAAGAAGAAGAAGAAGAAGTAATAATGTTTAACAGTAATTGGATTCTTTGAGGTTGTGTAATTATTTTTTTGGGAGAAACTCAGGAACTCAAATTGAAACTGTTTAATAAAAACCTTTTTTGCTCACCAACCATAAATAACTCATAAATTTAAGATACCAGCTAACAATGCGTATTGTTTCTTTTTCCGATCGAAATCACACTCGCTTTCATTGGCTGTGAGGTGAGGATTTTCCTATCTTTATTTTTCCTCCTCCGTCAACGGCATCGCAGATGACCACTTTTGAAGCCCACTTTCAGCACAGAGTTACATAATGTAGGCGAACGGGGGAGCCGATGTATTTATGCTGCGTATCGGATTGGCCGGCGTCGTTAGTTTTAGGGTTGTTTTCTGTGGCTTTTTTTATTATATTCAGGTTCGTCGCTTACTTTTGTCTTTTTTTTTTTAAATTTTCGTTAATTATTTGTGCCAGTTTATGAGGAGCACGCCCTTCACCTAGTCACCCTTTTTCTTTTCTTGAGCATCTTTTTTTTATTAATCCCACCTCTATTGTTATCTCTTTTCTTTTTCGTTCGATTTTGATGGTTTGTTGTTCGGGTATGCTTATTATGGTTTTATTTTTCCATTTTTCAAGGCCTACTTTAACGCGTACAAAAGCATAAAAGAAGAGTCAATTTTTTGAAAGAAAAAAAAAATCTGTATCTAACCAATCGCCGGTGATTGGTGGAGTTGATCTTCACCTAATTTACACACCTATTATTACGATGAATCGCTTGCTCCGATCAATCGATCAAGTTCACACGAGAAGAAGGTGCGCAGCAGGAAACGATGCAGAGTGCAGAGGTTTCGCACCTGAACAAGGGATGACCGTCAGCCACGTGCAGATGCGTGTATGAATATGAGTTTTTTGCTCCCTCTTTCTTTTTTTATGCTTTGTTTGCTTCACGTGCAAAAGGTGAAACAAATCGTGGCAAAAACAAACACGACGGTGGAACGGTCACGCATATTTTATCGGGAGCGTTTTAGGCTTGCCTTTTTGTTTTACACCGCTTTCGTATGACGTCCGTCCATAAAAAGTAAGGTGGCGGCTACCCGTTTGCTGGTGAGGTAGCTCCATGAAAGGTTAATCGTTTGCTCGTAGATTGATGTCTTCATTCACGATCGTTAGCCGTATGATAAATGGAAATGGGTTCGATGGTACACGGTCAAAGGTATAAGATGAATGTTTTTGTTAAAAGTAGCAATGCCAAAAACAGTAGCATGAGCACAGTGGGAATGAAGTTGTTTGAATTATGTTACAATTAGTTTTATTGATCGTGAACAAAATAGAACAAAAGTACAATTAGCTTTTTAAGATTTCAAATAATATTCATGTACAAAGTTATTCACAATGTTATTAATTTAGATA
>KB697310.1:0-10338 GCA_000349165.1 Anopheles christyi
TGCAATCCACTCTCCGTGCACTAAGTGATCTTCACAAGATCCTCGAGCAGTTGACATCTGTCAAATGTGGGGAAAGCAAAAAAAAAAAAAAGGACGAAGTTGCGCAAAATATCAGCAACAAACGCTACTTGTCAAGATGCTTAACAAGCCATGTGATGTTCCATTTTCGAATTTAACGACTGCCACTACCTACGCCATGGCGGGTGCTAATGTTTTCACGAATTCATTTGCTTTTCACCAGTGTAAAAAAAAACACTTTTACCTTAAACTGGGTGTGACAATCAAACATGGAATTTGCTCTACATGAAAGCGAGTGTGAAAGCAAAACAATTCGCCATTCGTTAAAAATGTTCTTCTGTGTATGCGACTGTTGAAATCAATTAAACAACGCTCGCTGATGTTCTACATGGGGTGAAGGGGGGGAGGGTGGGGAGGCATCTAGACTGCTGGTGCATGAGGAACGTACCACCTATTTGTTGATGCTGGGCGAGCTTGCATACCGTCTGACTGTGTGTTGGTGTTTGAGTGTGTGTCGTTGCTACGCACTCCAACAATGCGCTCCATTATGCACATAGCATGCCATGAGCGCCCGAAACCATGGGCGGCAATGTTTGAAGATTTGATTTCACAGTTGGTGTTCGTGTTTGTTTTGCGCGCGTTTGGGGCTGCGCTACGAATGGGGCAGTGTGCAGCCCTTTAACGGTGTTTAAGCTTACCCGCGTGAAAGGTTTACAAAAGTCGATCCTCCCGGATCTCGCCTTTTTGATTTGGCCTTTTAAAAACTGCATACGTGCGTTAGATTCGGCGTACTATTCCGAGCTAGTGTACCTGACACGTGGACAGACAGACGGTGGAGAGCGCATATGCTGCGCAAACGATAGATGAGAGGTAGATTCTTTTATTTTTTTTATTGGTATATCAATATTTAGCTCATAGCACATGCAAGAAGGCGTTCGCGTTTGCACACTGACGACAGAAATGGACAAATTTGTCGTATCGCCCAATAGCGACTGTATGGGTGCAAGCATTGTGCAAGTCGTCCATCGAGGATAACTACCGAAACAATGGTAAACAATGGCAGGTTCAAAATTTGGCCATTGAGCCATTCAAATAACGTTTTGTTTGCTTCAATGGCCGAAGGTGATCAAGGTCGAAACCACTGGGTTGGTTATTATGAAAGTTTGGTGTTACGTTGGATCGTTTAAAGTCTCACTTTATGAGTTATTTTCCTAAAGCACACTGGTATGAGAAATATAAAGCAAATGAAGTTAACCTTACCTAATCCATATTTTCAATCGGAAAAGATTTCACTCGCAATTCGCATAAATACCCGAATAGCCTCATCATTGAATGGCCAATGTAAACTTCCTCCTTTTAGGGTGCAGGCTGTGAAGTAAACTGTAGCCATTAGAAATCGTTGACCGGTGACATCAGATAACTGGCGACGTATGATAAAAAGGTTTGCTTTAATACCTCCTTGCTTCACACCTTGCGTGCCCTTGTGGCGTAAAAGGCTCCACCAAAAAATCCATTATTTTTAACTTCATATTCGGGAAGCAGATCTGTTACTTAAGCCAATTGTAACTTGCTTGGTGCTTGGACTTTTGGATTTTAAAAGTTGTAAGGCTTATGGAACATTCATACTCAGACTTTCAAGACACTCTTATATCGTCTGGTGTTCCGCTTCAATACGTAGCTCTGCTGTCCACACTTGCCCAAACACAGAGTCTGTGAAAAACAAAGCAAAAAAAAAACATGTTTGATAAATGCTTCTGGAAACAAGCATCTTTCAGGAACTATTAATAGAACACGGTACCGCCCCAAAATACACGTGTGTGTAGTATTTTTAACGCTGTTTTTCACTGCGCTAGGAAGCTACAGCTACTGCGATAAACAACAGGGAAGTGCGAACTGTGAAAATTGTGTTATAAAAGCAGTGCAGGTGAAATAAGATAAGGTCAGTTACAGACAACGTTCCACAGTCAGCATGAGGTTTACATTCGGTTTTATTCTGATTGGCTTTGTGGCTGATATGTTGTGTCATGCTTTACCTTATTATGAGGAGTCCGCTACTGCTCCAGAACCGGATTATTACAACGCTGACGAAGGGTATGATCCGGCACAAATTGCTATGCTGCAGCATACATCACAGGGAAGGATCTGGCTCGGTATTGCCTCCAGGCTGATTTCGAAATATTTGGGATATGAATAGGTGAATCGTTCTGACAATAAAGATTTGCTGATAACTTAGAAAAAAAGAAGTGTATAATTTTTTTTTAAATCAATGGCAGAATAAACGAAGCACAGAATCTAATCATGTTAAAATCATGTATCCTCGAACGATTTTCATTATGCGCCTGAATGTATGCAACTGGTTGTTTCGTGGGTTGAAGTTTAATTATTTACCCTTTTCTATGAGTCTTAATTGATCATTCTTTTAGGTGTTATAGTCCAATGAAGATGTAGTGGAATATTTATGATTAATGAGTGGAAATTTTATTCATTATGTTATAGTATGATGCTTTAAAAATCATTCAAATAAATGATCATGATCTGAAGTATTATTAAGTTACAATTTGTAGGTATCGATATTCTTTTCAATGCACTTATTATAAACATCAATTCATAAAGCTATAGAGATAAATCATAAATTTCACTGAAAAATGAGAACACAGAGCATTATACAAAAAGGGTTAACCAAATGGTACTGCGCTCTACTGAAAATAAATTTTAATGTTAGCCAATACAAAAACCTAAAACATGTAAACGCATTCGAGCAGTTATTCGTTCTGCTTTCTCGAGCACTGTTCTGGAGAATTTACAGTTTTTTTTACATTCATCGAATACCGATGAATGTGTATTATTTGTGATATTTTCACTATTACATACATTTGTTTTGAAATGAAATTTACATCAGAAAGTAATTCATAAAAACAATATTAATTTGATAAATTTTGATCTTGCTCGATGTTTTTCTTTTCTCAATTTTGTTTCATGTGGCCATAGCTGATTTATCTCGCTGTTTGTTTACATTTTGGAAGCCGATCGAAAGAAACGTGCGTGTGAGTGCTCCTTTATTTTGCGATGGCCACACAAGAGCAGCTAGAACTGTCCGGGCTTATAAAATCGGTCCACCAGCGTCTTCGCGAATCAGCAAAACAACAAGATCCGGAAGCGGTATGGAAGGCACACGTACGCGATGAAGAGTTGCTGAAAAACTACGCCGAAGCAATGCACAAACTGGCAACCTGCTACTGGGACCGCACGATGGAAGTGAGCTGCAAACGATCAAACAGCCGGATTGAATGGGTGGTTGCGTCCTGCCGAAGCTACTTTCATGGATCGACCCCCTTACTGTATATATTCCGCGAGAAGGATGACAAGGTGATGCAGGCAATCGATGCCGGCTACCAACAAGACCATCGACCATATACCATCGCGCGAATAAGACTGCTTGATGTTGGAAGTTGTTATGATCCGTTCTCGTCCTTTCCAGATTTTGACGTAACCGCAATCGATATCGCTCCAGCCTGTTCGTCGGTGTGGCATTGCGATTTTTTGGAAGCGGAAGTTAAATCCCTTACGGATTCGCTTGTATCCATGGAGCACCGGTCGATTGAAGCGTTCCCATGCAGCCATTACGATGCAATTGTTTTTAGTTTACTGCTGGAGTATCTTCCCTCGTCGGACCAACGGTTGCGATGTTGCCGGAAAGCATACGATTTGCTCAAACCAGAAGGAATCCTGTTGATTATTACTCCGGATAGCAGACATCAGGGAGCGAATGCAAAGCTAATGAAGAATTGGCGCTATACGCTGGGGCTGATGGGATTTTCAAGGATCAAAATAGAAAAGCTTGAGCACGTGACGTGCATGGTGTTCCGGAAGTGCATTTTTTCGGCGGTGGCAAAACGATGGTGTGACATACATCGGGAAGCTTACATGCTGCCAGTGTTGAATATTCCGCAAGACTTTAACGAAACGAGGGTAGATGTGAATGTGGACTGGGAAATGGAAGAGTGTCGAACGGAAGCGGACGAGGAGGAAATAAGGGATGCATTTGCGGGGCTACCTTTTTTATGAAATAAAACAAAGTTATTTTAGAAATGGTCTCAACTAATTTATGTAAAATGTAAATTTCATCACAGTGGTTTGTTGCACTAAATGTAGCAATCGAGCAACATTTTTTCGTTTTTTAATTCAGCACACATTTGAGTTTAATTTAAAGTTTAAAAAATTTCGATTATTTTATATTTTTATGATGACGTTACCTGATATGTACAAACAAATGATTTTAAATGTAAAAACGAATAAATTCGATTTTTTAAAGCCAAACTGTCAATGAGCTGTCAATTCAGTTGACCGTCAAACTTTCCACTGTTCTTGTGTTGTAGTTGTTGTTTTGTGGAAATTGAACGATAATTTGCTGCCAGCAAACTACGAAAGTTTATCGGAACAATATTGGCGAACGATCCTCGGAATGCAACGGATTATAGCCAACAGCGGCCAAAGACCCGCAACGTACGACATTGCCGTGTTGTGTGGACAGTGATTAAGGCTTCTTGTGTGTTTGTATGTCACAAGCTTCCGAAAGGGTAAACGCCAAGCATCTAACGCCCGGAATAAAAGACTGTTTGTGTGTGAAGTTTACATTTGCCGCAAAGAATACTCATCGCAAATAGTTGTAGAGACTGTGCTTTGTAGCTTAGAATACTCGCCATTATCGGTAATAGTTTGAGTTATCTGAATCTTCATTTAAGGGCGCATCATCATCAGCATCTAGCACAACAACAAGTTGCTGAGAAGGATGCTTGTTTAGATAGAGCGAAACAGGAATAGCAGCGAGTGTGCGTATGTGTGAATGAGAAAGCTGAGCTAAAGCAAAAACGGTTGAGCGTAAAAAAGCAAGAGAGACAACCACGGAAGACGACAGTGGAAACAAACAAAACACAAGGGAAAGTGTTTTTCTTTCGGGTTAAGGTTTTTTCTTGTTTGGTTGCCAAATCGAAAAGTTGACTCCAGCTGCAGTAGAGCAAAAAAGGTCATAAAACGAAGGGGTACCTTCCTCCGAACATTCCGATCATCTGCAACCACCACGTACAACTGCCAGTACGATGTCGTCACTCTCGGCAAGCGCTGAAAATTTGTCCAGCGATCAGGTACTGTATCGAGGATTTACTTGTTTGCCGTCTCTTTAAGCAAAATATGAGTTTAATTGAAAGACAAGACGATGGTCTGTTTTTCATTTCAAACTGCCTCTTCTTATCCCCGTGTACGCCCTACAAATATAAAAACGTCGTGAATCATAATTGGTGCAATTGTCACGGTGATGCTCTCGCAAGGAAAAGAAGAAAACGTTTCGAAAGCGAGATGAATCGCTCTGTTTGTTCGTGGCGAGGGCGCCAAGATCAATTAAATGCTGTCGCCCCTTTCGCTGCCCTCTCTTACATTTCGTTTCTTTTCCATTTACGAATCCCTAGAACAACGATGGCTCCTCGATGTGTCTCGAGCTGGCGCTGGAGGGTGAACGCCTGTGCAAATCGGGCGATTGCCGAGCGGGTGTGGCATTCTTCCAGGCCGCTATCCAGGCCGGTACAGACGATCTGCGTACGCTCAGTGCCATCTACAGCCAGCTCGGCAATGCCTACTTCTATCTGGGCGACTACACGAAAGCGATGCAGTACCACAAGCACGACCTAACGCTTGCCCGCTCGATGAACGATCGGTTGGGTGAGGCGAAATCATCCGGCAATCTGGGCAACACGCTCAAGGTGATGGGCCGGTTCGATGAGGCCGCTATCTTCTGCCAGCGGCACCTGGCAATTGCACGCGTGCTGGAGGATCGACTGTCGGAGGGACGGGCCCTGTACAACCTGGGCAATGTGTACCACGCCAAGGGCAAGCAGCTCGGCCAGAAGGATCCGGGCGATTTCTCGGCCGAGGTGCAGGACTCGCTGTTGAAGGCGGTTGACTTTTATCAGCAAAACTTGCGGCTGATGCGCGAGCTGGGCGATCGTGGTGCGCAGGGTCGGGCGTGCGGAAATCTCGGCAATACGTACTATCTGCTCGGCCAGTTCGAAACGGCCATCGAGCATCATCAGGAGCGGTTGAGAATAGCGCGCGAGTTTGGTGATAAGGCGGCAGAACGGCGAGCCAACAGTAACCTGGGCAATTCTCACATCTTTCTCGGTCACTTTGAGCAGGCGGCCAATCACTACAAGTGCGTACTGCGAGCGGGTTTCTAATCTGGCGTTCATAGTTAACTTTGAATTTGCTTACAACCGTTTTTTCCCTCCTTTTCTTTTCGATTTTCGCAGGCGTACATTATCATTAGCGATCGAACTAGGCGAGCGGGCGGTTGAAGCGCAAGCGTGCTACAGTCTCGGCAATACGTACACACTGCTGCGCGATTTCCCCACGGCAATCGACTATCATCAGCGGCATCTGGCCATCGCGCAGGAGCTCGGTGATCGTATCGGAGAGGCGCGTGCCTGCTGGAGCCTGGGCAATGCTCACACCTCGATTGGAAACCACGAAAAAGCGCTACACTACGCCAATTCGCACTACCTGCTGGCGAAGGAGCTGGGCGATATGGTAGGCGAAAATACGGCCCGCATGAACATGGCCGATTTGCGCAAAATTCTTGGCCTTCCCGACCTACCGACATTGGAAAGTGGGACGGGAGATTTGGGAGCACACACTGCCACGGCTACTACGAAGGCCCAAACCGATGGGGCAGAAAGTGAAACAGGATCACTTCACCACAATCACCATTCGATGCACGGACAGGCGCATGTGGCGGCGGCAGCAAAGGTGGCCTCGCTGGCTGCAAGCAAACAGCATCGCTTACGTCGACAGAGTATGGAGCAGCTAGACCTAATTAAGGTATGCCTGCTTGTTCCGTTGTTCAATAGAACTCTGTAAACAAAGGGGTGGGTGGCAGGGGATGGGGGGGATTTGTAGTGTGTGAGATTGTTATCGCTAATCGCGGCCGGTCGATCCAATGCATTGCAAATGCCGCTCGGTGGCAGCACCCTATAATCAAGGGCAAACAATGATAATCGATGGGAATATGTTGGATGCGTAACGTCTGCCGTTTGGTAGTGCGCTTCATGGGATTGGGATTGATCGGGACCACCACTTCCTCTAGCACCAACGCGTTTACATTTACGGTTTAGCCAAGCTGTCGCTCCAGTTCGTTGTGGCAAGTGTGTATCGAAAGGTGGTAGAGTGAATGGTGGCTGTTATCATTACCATATTGGTAGTTTTCGGTGGGACAGAATGGTTGATCAAATAATGTGCCCTTATCGGACCGGGTGAGATAAGAATGAATTTTTGCCAAATTTTCTCCACCGATACTTTTACACAGTGAGGGAATGTAGTTCATAAAAAAGAAACGGGAATCAAGTGACTAATGAAGTAATGTTTATCTTTTGGATTTTTTTTTCCTTTACACGTAGCTAACGCCTGATGGCAAAAAGCTAGCCCAGCATAACAACGTCCAGGAGAATCAGGCGAGCAATGCGCAGGCACCACCGTCCCAACCATCGAAGGTGAAAAAGAGCGAAAACAGCTTCAAGAGCAACGACGAAGATTTCTTCGATTTATTGACCCGATCGCAGAGCAAGCGTATGGATGACCAGCGCTGTACGCTGAAGGTTAGTATGGCGGTGTTAAAATGACTTGTTAAAGTGTTAACAATAAAATTGTTTTTCTTTTTCACTACAGTTAACGCATGCTGAAAGTGTTGATTCTGCAAGAAAACCACTCACGCAGCATAACAGCAACAACCCAGCAGCGGGAAAAGAGAATAGGTAGTTTATATTTACCTATCATAGTTGCAAATTGCAGTAACGTACCCTTTTCTCTCTTAGGAACGTGCTTCTGGAAATGATTGCACACTTCCAGTCGGAGCGAATGGATGAACAACGAGCACTGCTGCCAGGGCTGAAGCGAATATCGCTCGGCAATGCGAACAATTTAAGCCGTCCGACAAACAATAACGAATCGGCACCCGGATCTACCTCACCGGAAGATCCGGTCGCACTCGGCACACCACCGGACGATGCGTTCCTCGACATGCTGATGAGATGTCAGGTAAATGCTTCTCTTTATTCCATCTTTGCACGGAATGTAATTCCGGTTCTTTTTTTTTTGCTTTTTAATCTCAAAATAGGGTTCACGGATTGAGGAGCAACGTTCGGAGCTGCCAACGCCAAATATAACGCTTGATGCGGAAGCGAGCGAGGGCCAGGTCGGTGCATCGGCCAATATTGCCTCCAACAGTGGTGCAACCGTACCGGATGAGGATTTCTTTTCGCTTATCATGCGTCTTCAGGGAGGCCGCATGGAAGATCAACGTGCCACCGTTCCGCTGAACAATAATTTAAACCGCAGCGCTAGTAACCAGCCGCAGCAGCAGCAGCAACAAAATAATCATTCCAACAGCAGCAATGGTAATGGGAACAACCAAAACAGCACAGCTGGTGGTGCTGTAAACAATAACAATAACGGGGGAAATGCTGCAAATAGCTCTACTGCCAGCAATAGTAATATCACCAACGGGAACCCTCAGAACAGCAGTAGCAACAGTACCGGCAGCGGTGTTGGTGCCAGCAGCGTTGGGAAAAGTTTAAAATGATTTTACTCGTTTGATCGCTAGTGCTGCAACGCGGTGCTAGAGCGATCGTGAGTTGTTACAGTTGGCCAACAATGCGGATAATTTGCGCCCCTTGAAGAATCGATTTTCTGTTCGAATTTTTTTAAAAAGGCAAATGCTGCATAATATCGCCTCTAGTTTCCTTTGGTGTGTATCGATGTAACTTGCCAAATGGAGAAGTGTACTGCTTCATTGTGATCCTTTTTAGAGAGAATTTTGTTCACGAATTGCTGCAACGCGGTGCTACAGCGATCGTGAGTTTACAGTTGGCGAGCAATGCGAGTAATTTCTGCGCCGGAATCGATTTTTTTTTTCGAATTGTTTAAAAAAAGGCATATGCTTTGCCTCTAGTTTCCATTGGTGTGCATACATGTATCTTGCCAAATGGAGAAGCGTACTATTTCATTGTGATCCCTTTTTGAGAGAATTTTAAAACATGACATCCTACGATTTCATATCTTTCAATGTCATCAAGCGTTAAAATTTTTGTCTGTCCAGTATGGTGAATTGTTCACTAAATGTTAATGCATATATTTTAAATTGTACAGTACTTCCGGCAATGTATAAGTTAAATGTTTTTATCATTCAGCATTAAAAAAAAACTGTCTGAGTTTTATAAGAATATCATAATCAATAATGTACTTTTTCTTGCAAATCATATTCTACCCGTCCATTTGTATGCAAGCATTTTATCTCTTTTTTAATCTCTTTTTAATGAAATGGCACACACACACACACTGCTTTTGTGTGCGTAATGGGGCAATTGGAAAGATTTTCAAAACACAAACAAGCACGCATCATATTTGTACGATTAAAAGCAGTGTTTTTTGTGGGTTTGTTATTATTACCAAGGAAAAGTCAAATTGAATACCTTTTCGTGCGCGAGCCATTTGATTGTCTCCTGCTTACTTTGTTTCTTTCTGTAAAATGTTTAAGTCAACAGTAAATCAACACGTATGCCATTGGTAGAGAATAAGAGTAAACAAGGTGTGGAATGAGTTAATTGCACACTGATTGATGGATGCTATCACTACGTCTCGATTCATTGTCATATTTGACTGAATAATTTTGTTTTCTAACAGTTCTTGGGAAATATGCTTCATGCAGGCGAACAGAAAATGAGAAGAAAATATATTTAAGAGCATTTAAATGATCTAGGCAAGCTCTCCCCCGTTTAGATGCGGCTTACAATATATCGTGGCACAATGATAACAAATCTTCCATTCCTTACGTTCCTATTGGAATATAACTCGAACCACATACACCCAGTCTGGCATACTTGAGGCATACCTGTCCATAAGGAGTGAAGGATCCTATCATGCACAGTCCTCCGCAGTGCTACCTCCGCTTTCAATTCGGTAGAATTAAATGATATATTATCATTCCGCTAATCATTCGAAAGAAAAAGGGAACCTCGGGTGAGATAAAATAAAAAAGCGATCGATAGTAGAGCAACGTGCATCCTTCCAAAAACAAATATTGAAGTACATAAAAGTGTGTGGAAACTTACTCATACGGTAGAAACCAGTGGAGTTTTATCAGGTATTAAAATATCTCTTAATAGTAATCACTAGTAACTTTGAAGAAATCTAACGTCCCGCCTAATATGCCCCGTAATGCGCTGCGTATCTGATGATATATACGAACTTTATACACATTAAAAACTGTTTATATATATA
>KB697311.1:0-10270 GCA_000349165.1 Anopheles christyi
AAAATCAAGACAAACAGCGTGATCCAGCTGTAGTAGTCAAACGGATCGATCAGCACCGAGATGATCGGTTTCGGTTTGCTGCGTGGTACCAGCACACTGATGAAGGTACTGCCGAGGGCAACAGCCTTGTCCGTGCCTAACAATGGTACACCAATGTTCACTATCCCATAATCGGTGGCGCTACTATTAAGTGGTGTTATTTCGTACGATGCGTTACGCTGACGACATATTGTTTCCACGAAATGTAGATCAAAGCTAACTACCTCTTGGTTGCCTTCGGGAAGTGCTAAGTGTAACTTTCGACCATAAAGATCTTTCAGGTCATCTGGAACGCGTATGTTAGCCGGATCGAGCTGTATCGTACGATTGGTGAAGAAGTTTTTGTGCTGTATCTGGATCGTAGTGTAGTCGTACACGAGGAAGTACGCCCTGTCCAGTATGCAAGACATGCCACTGTTGAGCTGATGCATGAACACGTTTCCTTCCTCCACCAGATTGGGATGAAATATAAGGAACCGGCTGCCCAAATACACTGGCGTAACGACTGGCTGTACAGTAGTAGGAGTTGTATTAGTGAAAGCTAGATACAACTCGAAGAACTGGCTTATGATACGCACCCTTATTCTTTCATATCCACTAAACATAATCACGGCACAGCGGCCATGCTCGTACGTCCAGTAGTGAAAAGCATTGGCTTCGTTAAAAATAAGCTTCGGAGGTTCATTTCGCTTCAAGATGGCCGTTAAAATGTCCTCGGCCAATGGGTGAGGGTTGTAGTTGAGGATGTAGATTTTGTTATACCGCCATGGTGGGCACCACTGATTCTGTAGCTCCACAAATGCTTTCAAAATGAAACTCGTGTTGGATGGAGTGGGAGTAAGAAGTGGAAATAATGCATTTATTGCATTTCCATTCGCGATCAGAACATATGTATAGAAAGGAACTAGAATTGTTCGCGGCATCCTGTTGCACCACTTTCCGGCTCGACTGTTGGTACCTTTCTAACCAAACGATTCACGAACCCGAGCCATGGTGGGCAAAACACTTTTCGTGTCCAAATCATACAAAGTGCACTTTACGGATGATGAGCATAAACGATTGTAGCCGTTCAAAGATTCATGATATTGTTGCTTGTGGTTTCGGGTTCGGGATGAAGTATAATAGGCGCATGAAATATTGGTTTTTGCTGATGCCTTTTAAAATTTTTTTTTAGACCGAATTAGCAGAACCAATTGCCTAAATAGATTCTCTAATGTACTTAAAAAATGCATACCTTCAGGCGTTTAGCAAAACCAAGCCAGAGGCATGTCGACAAGTATTGATAACAACATATGGCATAATTTTAGGCGAATAGCAAGTGCGCTGTATCGGACTTCTGTAAGTGTGTCAAATACATTATTTAGACATGTTCGATGCTACTCATTAACCACGATAAACTCTAGTTCTAACATTGAATTAACTCTAATAAACCCTGTTAATAATCAGAAAAAGTGAAACAACTCTCAAGGGTTTGACACCTTTGGGATTCAGCTGGCAGCTTGAAGGCCTGCTGTTTATGGTAAATCGTTAGCCAAAACTGTCTGTTTTACTACAATTAACAAAAACTTCAGTAGATATTCAATTGGCTTCTAAATTATTTAAACGATTGATAGTTCAAGCATAAACTATCCGTTGGATTCTGTTTAAAAAAAAAGATAAATTTTGTGCTGAACCCTGGCTGAAGCATTCAACCGTAAGCTTTAAACATACATTTGTTTACAAACACCACGCATGGTTTGTTTATTTCTGTACAAGCAAACAGCAGCTTAATTCAGTCAGTTGGTAAATCTGTAGCCGTTTCTTACAGCATATACCTGAGAGCTGCCTAAGATGAGCATTGTCGCTAACTCAACGGTATCTAAAAAGTGCATCATCTGCCTGCAGTGTGCAACTTCGATGGTTCCTCTGGATACGACAGTCGACATCGATGGTGTTCCGACCAGCTGTGAAATCATGTACTCTAAATTCACTGGACTACAGGTGGGCATTGGCGCAAATCCCTTCCATTTAACATTCCTATAATCTGGAACATTTTCAGTACGACCCAACCACCTTAACAGATGAGCATTTGTCGTTGAAGCTTTGTTTGGCATGCCTAACTCAGCTTAATTCCTGCTACCTTTTCCAAAGGCAAGCTATTGATAATTTTTACGAATGCTTTATACTATCGTATGAGAAGCTTTCAACCGAGGAGGAAGCTTCCTCCCACCACGAGGGAAACCAACAAACGAACAAGCTTGCCGAAATTTGTCCCGAGTTTGAAGACGATGATGCCGTGTGGGAGGACGACAAGAAGTACTATGATGAGAATTTCGTCGTAAATAATCAATCACCATCACCCGAAGCTGAATCATTTGAGGCAGTTGAACTAGAAACAGAAACGGAAGAGGTTGAGGAAAGGCACCACGAAGAAGACACCGGTTCACAAAACGAAAAAGCTGTAGCGGAGAACGAAAGCAAACAACCAGCAACTTCCAGCTGCGTGGAATGTAGCAAACTAGCGGATCAACCCGTTTCGTTCCGGCAACACTTTTTGCGCGCACACTGCGTAGTGAAGGCGCGCCATCAGCACCAGTGTACCGTGTGCGCACAATGCTTCAAAACCAAGGGCTCCTTTTTGCGGCACATACGCGTCCACACGGGCATCAGGCAGTACGCCTGCCAGTACTGTCCCAAATCCTTCTACTATCTGCACCATTTGCAGCTCCACGAGCGTACACACACGCACGAACGGCCCTTCGTGTGTAGCAAATGCGCGAAAGCGTTCCCTTCCAACGATCGCTTGCTAGCCCACGAGCGTACGCACCAGCAAGCGCATCTGTACGAATGTACGCTCTGCCACAAGCGGTACAAAACGCGCCTCTATCTCCATCGACACAAGCTGATCAAGCACGATCGGCCGGTCGCTAAGTTTCAACCCTGCCGGTGTGAGCGGTGTGGTAAGATGTTACTATCACAATCGGCCCTTACATATCACACGCAGTTGGCGTGTGGTGGTGCTGTTGGGCAGCACCCGAGTTCGAAGCAAGTGGATGGTACAGCAGAAGAGACAACACTATCATCCAGTGATAGTGGCGGAACAATGAACACGAAGCTCAACAGACATCGGTGTGATGTGTGTGGTTTACATTTTAAGCAAAGAATAGCCCTTACACGGCACAGACTACGGTAAGTGCGGAAACGCCCCTACGCACTGCTTGTTTTCGAATCACAAACAGTATTTACACACCCTTTTCCATTTTGACCTTCCATTACAGACACGATGGAATACGACCGTTTCGATGCGCCATTTGCGACAGCGCCTTCACGCAGAAAGGAACACTCAAGACGCACATGCGTACGCACACAGATGAAAAACCGTTCCAGTGTGCGGATTGCAGCGAGTGCTTCCGGTCTGCTGCAGCGCGACGATCACACCGGCTTCGACAGCGGTGCCCCGGACAACAGCTTGCTTAACAATTAAGTTCTACAAAGAAAAACAGAAAAATGTCAATAAACGTTCGGATATGAGATTGTGTGTAGAAATAAATTTTCCAACGTTCGCGATTGATGTTTTTGTTCCTGTGTGTTTGTATCTATTTTCGGTAATCTTTTTTTTTTAATTAAATTTATCTATTACTTACGGATTACTGTAACACTATTGTGGCCTTTACTTAGAAATAGTAATAGTATTTCTGTGTTTTTTTTTTACTTTACGCAAACTTTAGTAGTGATAAGCATTGTGCACGGGAGAGGGTAGAAAGGAATACAGTATTACTTGCAGTTTTTTTTATTACTATCCCAATATGTGTATGTCCAACTGAATCGGTACCTTAAATAAAACAAAAAAAAAGTATTTTTAGAAGCTAGTTTTCTTAGACTCATTTAGGACGTTTTGCGCACCACTCTCCCGTCCTCGTGCGCACGATTAATTATGGTAAGCGATTTTAATTAATTAGCACCAGTAGTAGTAGTAGTAGTAGTAGTAGTGTATATGTGTACACGGGTTTTTTTTTGTTATTGAACTCTAAAAGAATTTTAACTGCGTACACAGCTGAGGAAAATTCACTTCATTAATGGGGGAAAACCACCTGTAGCACCCCTTTTCATACCCTTGGAACGGGTTAGTGTGGATGTTCTTCATCTAGTGTTTTTTTCAATAACCTGATTCAATAACCTGTCTCTATTACATTCAAGGGTGATGAATGTTTTCAAACCCACCCGACTGTACACGCTTTGAGCTCTATACCATCTAATGTTGCACTTGTTTTGTTATTTAGTTTTTAGTCAATGTCTCGTTTTAGCTAAGGCAGTGATATTTTCTCTCCTATCTGTATCCTATTTTTATTTATAATTTTTGCTCGCCTAACTGCAGCGCTGGTTTATAGTAGTGTTGTTGCTATTACTGGTACTGCTGCTGCTACACTAAAGTCAAACCCTATCGCCACTAACCAGAACTGCCTGAATGGGGCGTACACGTGTATGGGCTCTAATTCTAAAGAATTATGAACAATTTACCCCCCACAGCGTGTTCTGTCACTAAGCATAAACTTACTCTCACTTAAGACTAAAAATAAAGGAAAACTAAACTTTACAGATAAAATAAACGAAAAACAGCTAGAAGAAGGGTTTAGCTTTTGGGAAAAGCTGCGTTTCGATGTGCGCCAATCACCTCCAACGAAACCATGAAAACTCGGCAAGGCCTACTTAACTACTACTGCAATAACACCCTTCTCTCCTTGTGAGTGTGTGTGTTTTTAGTTTTTCTATCTTACATTCAACTGCTAAGGAACACGTCTGTAGACATTAAAGCGCAATTGAACATTTGTTGTGCCTTTTTCTTTTGACAAAACCTTGACAGGGGTGTAGGATGCAGCTACTAAATTATTGTAAGATGAAGAACCGAAAGCCTATTATTCTAGCCACCCTAAGCCCCTAAAACCCTCTTGCGGGCAATCCTCTTCCTTTTCGTGTTAGCGACTCGCATGCACGCTCGAGCAGCAAGTTGCTTAGGGAGTACTTGTCACTTGCCTCCTGCTGTAGGCCAGAGCAGTAGGTACAGTACAATTACTCATACACATTAACCACTATTATTAAACTTCTTTCTATCACAGCCCGTTGCTTTCCAATCTTGCGTCATTGATCGCACACGCTTACATGTGTGTGTGTGTGCTTTTAGCTTATTAATCTATAAAAGCAGCTTTATATCAATATTCTCTTTCTGTTTTTTTTTTCTGTTTGCTCCTCGAAACTACAGCGCTACTTATAACTGTTCCTTTAATGTGTGCCACTCACTCGATCATTCGAAGGGGGCACAAAGATTTAATGTAGTAGGAAACGATTTTCGCGAAGTCTCGCGCGTCTGTATATATGTGTGTGTGTGTGTAGGTGCAATTGTAATAATAATAATGCTAATCAACCAACGTGTACTCTAGCAACACCAGCAACACAAGGGTCTCTGTCAGGCTAGGCGGAATTTGCTCGCACCGTTCGAAGCGAGGCTTTTGTTTTGTTACGAAATTAAAGTTGCTAAGTTCAAAACTTACTTAATCTGCGCTTATCGGCCACTACTACTTGTGTTCAGTTAAACTATACTCCTATCTCTGTTATACGACACTAAGCCGGTGCAAAAATCGTGTTAATTTCACTTCTCGTCCGCTCAAGGAAACGCGCGCAAGTACATCAACCTTATCCCGTTACATGTATGCTGCAGTGGTCAAACAGATTTTCAGTTTTTTTGTTTTGCTTTTGTTTTGGCAATAATAATAATAATAATATGATGCTTTTTCGGATTTTGGATCCTCTTTGCTTGGCTATCGTTCAGTACGAGGAGGAATCAGTGGTGTCGCACGCAACGAAATGAGTTTCATTGGTGCACCACGTACGCACCTTTTCCTGCTGCTAGAACGTATGGATGGGATATGGGTGTTGTATGTGTATGTGTGGCGATATATAAATCATTTGTTTCCTGTTCTATTTGCTGCTAAACTGAGATCATTTTGCGGTGTTTTGTTATGGCAATAGTTGGCACGGTAGTAGGTATAATCTATTTATCAACTCTCATCCCTCTTTCTTCATTTTCAAGTCTACACTGAAGTAGAGGCATGTAAGAGGATCTGGGAGTTTTTGTTCGGTTTTTTTTTTTAATAATATTATTGTGATGATGTACTCACCCTATGGGTTAAGGTGTTAGTATTTGGATAGGTGTTGAGAAAACATGATCAATGTTTGCTTGAATGAGCAGTAGAACACGTCCGAAGTGGTCTGTCCGCGGAAGCAGTATCAGGGGTCACTAGCAGATTGCCTACTAGTATTTTCCCTTTCTTTTTTTTTTTTTTTGAAGATCGAAGTTTCGTCTTCTGCGTGATGCACTTTCTAGAACACTTCCCCGCATGGGTCATTTTTGAAGATCATTCTCCTTTCAACCGTGCTGGAATTTCGAGCACTATCAAAAGAAATCGAGCATGAAAAAACACTCGTGTCTCCCACTTTCAAAGACCTTCACGGAGGCATATCGTCCTTGAACGTACACTCCCCTCGCTAGTGTTTTCGTTTGTTGTTGTTGTTGTTGTTGTTGCTGCTGCTGCTGCTGCTGGCAGACAGAGGCATACGGCACAAAACATCCGGGCTATGGAATATGCAATAACGAACATAATGGTCATCCTGTTTGCGTTTAACGTTGCTGTCCCTTGCGGCTATTCAAACGAAAAAGTGTTGTATTAACGCTTTTGCCTTCTTTATCCTTGATTTCCTGCTCCATTTGTCACTTCCTCGTCGCGTGTGCATTTCCCTCGCCCCGTGCGATTACCGCCTGCCGGTAAGGGATACTGCAAGCGAGCACGCGTTCGTTGTTCGGGTACCTCCTTCCACGTGTTGTGGCCCGGACCGGCCTTTCTCCGGATCCGTCTGACCCAGTTGGTGGGGTGAGGAGGACCGCGACACAACTTTGTTCCACGCTACTACACCCACATCCAGTGGGCGTAATTCACGGCTTGGTCTCACTGCATCGGGTGAAAGTTGTGCGAATGATTCATATAGCTAGGCGTATTCATCGTGGATGCCATATCCTGGTAGCTGAACTGGAATGTTCGAAGAAGAAAAAACGCATTAGTTAGGTTTGTTTCCTTTAAATTCGCCATATCACTGTACACCTACTTCCGAAAAGTGTGGTTCCTCCTGAATCGCACCCAACGGTCCATTCGAGTCCGACGGTGTCAGCTCCACACTTTCGCCGGTAAACTCTCGGTCGAAGTAGCGCGTGTCGGTGTCGCTCGTTACCTGCGGCTTGAACGGTGGCGTTATGCGCTTCTGCACCAAATCCGTCCAGTTGATGCTGGCAAAGAACGGGTGGGCCATAATTTCCTTCGCATCGTCCGGTCCACCGCCCAGCCGCTGTTTCGGATTCTTCACCAACAGTCCACTGAGCAGGCTGCGTGCGTTCGGGCTAATGTTGCGCGGGAACTTAACCTCCTCCATCAGGATCAGCGTGAAAAGGATGTCGTGGTCGCGGTTGTAAAATGGCAATCGGCCACAAATCATCTCGTACATCACGACACCCGTACCCCACCAATCGACCGCATGACCATAGTCGTTATCTTCCAGCACTTCCGGCGCCAGGTACTCGGGCGTACCGCAGAACGTTTTCGTCGTTCGGCCGTACGTGATGTCCTCCTTGCACAGGCCAAAGTCGGCGATCTTTATGTGTCCGTCCTTGTCCAGCAGTAGGTTTTCGAGCTTTAAATCACGATAAATGATACCATGCGAGTGTAGATATCTGTAAGAAAAGATAAAAAAAAAAGATTTGTAACAATGTTTGCATTCTCCATGGGCGGAAAATAGATCCTCATTGGACATATCTTTAGTTTTAACGATGGGAGGCAAACGACCCGAAACGGAGCACCGATGTTTTCGATTGCAATTGACGTCAATGGAATTTTTCAAGTTTACTCTTTCATTGGCATCGATGGCAAAACGCGCTTAGGCGCCACCAGTCAGGAGTCCCCCACCTACAGTCCTCCTCCCTTTATTATCACCAGACAGACACACAAACACACTGTCGCAGTAATCAAACGGGACCGAGTGCCAAAACTACACTGTACACAAAGAACGCCCCACTCCTCACCACTCCTGGGGTTGGACACTCTTTTTTCATGAATGAATCTTGTGTACTTGTGCACGTTACACGAAACGAGGGAACACGACGCACAAGCAATACCCGCCGCCTACTGACGTAGTTCAGCGGAAGTGACTGTCTTGACATCGATGGAAAGAGAAAGCAAGAAAGAGAGAGAGGCAGTGCAGAATGGCTTGTTTAGCAACGGACAGGAACAATAAAGACGGGATAGGGGACGAGTTAAATCAACAAAACCACAATATTCCGTGCCCACCTGCGTCATACACCCCATTGCGTGAATCGCGTGGGCAGTATTGGTTAGGTCGGAGGACGGAAATAGTTGAGCCATTGAATCATGCTCAGGTGCACCTGGGGACGTGGATTAACGGACGAATAGGTGAAAATGGGCAACAGATCCCGCGCGGGGCGGTTTGGTTGTTCACATTTATATTATTTTTCGATCGGTTTGGAGTGTACCAATATGGCGAGGGAGGAGGCGAGTATGTGTGTATGATAGGAGATTGACCTTGACAATTGTCAATTGTGACCGTTCGGTATCAAATGTTTACACAGTCACATTGCAAACATCAAGCAGGAACGGCCGCGTTCGTGTCGTATTACATACAGGGTTTTTCTTGTCAAATGGTGCCAACAGTATTAGATGGGCCGAAAAACCCTGTAACTAATAATTAATTAATCATACAAATCATCCAAGTAGCACATGATTATCCCAACCCAATTCAATAAACAGAACAAAATTTAAAAAAAAAGTAACTATTACATACGATCCAAATCCAAACAGCGTCCATGCAGCAGCAAAACAATACATTCGCATGACTCATGCCGAGGAAATAGTTGGGAAGTGTTGTGCCGTTTTGCTGACTCATTTGTTTTGATGCAAAACATGCCACCCACACACTTTCCCTGAATCCCACCCCCTTCCATACAACTCAAAACGCCCGCACGCTAAAAGGAGAAGGAGAAAGAGAGGGAACTGTGGTCGCGAATGGACAGCAAAAACGTGCCGGAGTATACACCATGCGTAAGTACTACCAGGGCAACATGGGTCAGATGGTAATCTTAGTCTGACTGTTTACCTTGCCCTTCAGACCGCGATCAACCATAGCCAAGAATTAGTCCGTGCCATCAATGTAGCAAACTTACGCATACGTCGCGCACAAAGCATTTCAAGTGTGTCCCGTAAAATTGCAACATTGTCGATGATGATGATAACAAAAAAGCAAAATACCGAGTCCAGCCCGGTGCGATGATGGTGTGATGTTGGTACAACATTTGAAAATACTATGCAGGGGTTTGCTTAGAATGGGGATTTCTTAAAATGGGGGTTTCTCCAGTTCCGAATGGCGCGTGTAGACAATTAAAAATCCCCTAAAACTGAGCAACTGGTAGTTTTGTGCTCCATCACGTTTTTATTTTACCAACGGTAGACAAAACTGTGGAATTGTGTATGCCGTACACATTAGGCGCTTAGCTCGTGGCGTGTGGTGGCGCTAACAGAAGTGTTTCACAATTTCGTAAACTAATCCCGGGTTTCCCGCCACCCGCCTCAATTTGTCCCCAAACATCACACACACACAATCACACTTTATTTTACGGGAAATCCCACACGCGCGATACGTTTACATTTTGCGCCTCATTACCACGGCAGAGGACCCACCCACCCTTCCTTCATCCCGTCAGCCGACCGCAACAATAAACACACACACACACTCTTGTTTTGTTTTGCACCAAAGCTCGGACTGTGGAGATTGTGCAAGCCTTTGCACCTGAAAACACGTGCGCAGTTGGTGGTACTGGTCACAGGTTTTGGAAGGTACCAAAACAAGTTTTTTGCCGATAACCAGTGTAATATGTCACCGATACCCTTTTACTCCTCGCTCTCCGAATTGGTGACGGGGCAAATAGTTAAGCAACCGTCCTCTCCCCCTTTGTGTGTGTGTGTTTCTGTTTGTTACCCTTTTCCGCGAATGGATTGCAAATATGCAGTCGCGACACTTATCATATTCGTCATCGATGTTGATCAAGTTCTGTTTATTGTTTTTTTTTTTTTTTTTGTAGTAGCGCAACCAACCGCAGGGGTCTTTATCAGCGTATTTTTCACCGGCCCATGGGTGTTGT
>KB697312.1:0-10316 GCA_000349165.1 Anopheles christyi
CGCTTTGGCAGTTGGCTTTGCTTTGGTGTATGATTGGATTTGAACTGATGAACTCAGAGCGCTCTCACCGCCTATTATATACTTGAACGCGCGCTTCGCTCTCGAACAGGCCAGAGAGTTCTCGAACAGCCGCGAAAAAGAGAGCGACTGCGGGCAGACGTGTTCATCGAGCAGATGTGACAGTGCAATTGAGCGAAGGGCTACAGGGTGACTCAGAAGCCCAGAGGCGGTGGTGAGTTTGTTGCGTTTTGAAATTGCTAGAAACGTCTGGAAAATTACAGAGATTGTTGATTGACCCACTAATGAAACGAATATTCAATTAATGAGTGGAATGTAAAACTTTGTTTGATAACATGCAAAATTAAACTTATTAGACAATCAAAAATTTCCTTTCTGAAGGTATTTTGAATCATTTAAAAAAAATTATAGTGGTTATTTTACTTTATGAAACAAAAATGTCCCATATTTGAATCAACTTTTCACAGAGTGTTGATTTCATCATTTTTATTTTTGTTTTGTAATTTTACAAATTAAATATTGCTGAAATGGTTTTTTTATGTTATTTCATAATTTCCATATTATCTTGAATATTAGATCATTCATAATAGTTGTAGAATAACAAAATTTTGTTGCAGATACTTGCTAGTATATTTAATGTGCGAGTTTCTTTAAAAATACGTTTACAAATTAGAGCAATAATATTTTGTTCAACTATCAATATGAGCTATAACGTCAAACACTGTTTGATTGTGCAACCGGTTCTCCTGCATCTTCAGCTATCTTTCATTTTCACCACAGTCTCTTCACTCGGCCATTTTCTCTTCAACTTCCTGCCGACGCGGATGAAAAATTCTTGTGCGCTTGCATAGTTGAAATTGCTACTTTCGTCAATCTAAAATGTAGTTGAAGTGATTAGAGTATCCGTATGTGAAAAAACTCCCCTAGTGGTAAGTATTGCAAAGCATCCACGATCGCATTTATTGTGCGTTTAAATGCGATCCTAAAATTTCCGAAATTAGAACCGTATGGTTGTGCAGCCACATGACGCGACACCATAACCTCAAAGTGTGATGTTGAATGTAAAATGCCATCTCTTTCGACCCTCCCTTTTTGCAGGAGTTTCCTTCCGTTCCGTGTGCACAGTAACGTTGCAAAGATTCATATAGAGATATAAATTGTTGGAAAGTTGGAATTGAAGGCGAGATGTATCTGTACAACTTCATTCTTCAACGTGCCACCGGCATCACGCACGCGGTGCACGGAAGCTTCGCCGGCACGAAGTTGCAGGAAATTTTGCTTGCCAAGGGCAAAGGCCTGGAGCTAGTTCGTCCGGATCCGAACACGGGCAAAGTGCACACGCTGCTGCAAACGGAAGTTTTTGGCGTGGTGCGTTCGCTCATGTCCTTCCGGTTAACGGGCGGGTCGAAAGGTAGGTTAGCTTTTCTTTTTCGTTTTTTTTTATTCCGTCGTTTGCTTCGAAGCGTCGACGAGAAATCATGTAATGCATGAATCGACAGTAGGAAATAATGCCTGGATCCTGCTTTTGGCTTAAATGTGAGGTTATGTGTGGACCGTTGTGGGAATATGCATAATACATGGCGTATCTCTTGCTTCGTGTACACTTTGTTAGGTCTTTTTTGGGCTTAGTGTAGTGTGCAAGAAAACTTTATTTTACGCCTATAGAAAGCTTAAGACGGACGCATGTCGCTTTTAAGTATATTTAAATAGTACATTAAATTGAAACATGCGCTCACACCACCTACTTCGAAATCGAGTTATTTAACATAACAATATATATGGTACGCGGTCTCACATTCGTTTGTCTTGAATCTTTCTTCCCTCCAGATTATGCCGTGATCGGCTCAGATTCGGGTCGTATCGTGATCCTCGAATACAATCCGGTGAAGAATCTGCTCGAAAAGGTTCACCAGGAAACATTCGGCAAATCGGGATGTCGGCGTATCGTGCCCGGCCAGTATCTGGCCATCGATCCCAAAGGTCGTGCCGTGATGATCGGTGCGGTCGAGAAGCAAAAGCTTGTCTACATTCTAAACCGCGATTCAGAGGCCCGTCTCACCATCTCTTCGCCACTGGAAGCGCACAAATCGAACACGCTTACTTACCACATGGTAGGCGTGGACGTTGGCTTCGAGAATCCCATGTTTGCCTGTCTGGAGATCGACTACGAGGAAGCGGACACCGACCCAACGGGTGAAGCTGCTACCAAGACACAACAAACGCTCACCTTCTACGAGCTGGATTTGGGCCTGAATCACGTGGTGCGCAAATATTCGGAACCATTGGAAGAGCACGCAAATTTCCTCATCTCCGTCCCGGGAGGGAACGATGGTCCGTCGGGGGTGTTGATTTGCTCGGAAAATTATCTAACGTACAAGAATCTGGGCGACCAGCACGATATTCGCTGTCCTATTCCGCGGCGCCGTAACGATCTGGACGATCCCGAACGAGGCATGATTTTTATCTGCTCAGCTACGCACCGCACCAAATCGATGTATTTCTTCCTGGTGCAAACGGAGCAGGGCGATATTTTCAAAGTGACGCTCGAAACCGACGATGACGTTGTGTCGGAAATCAAGCTGAAATACTTCGACACGGTACCACCTGCGACGGCCATGTGCGTGCTGAAGACAGGATTTCTGTTTGTGGCGTGCGAATTCGGTAATCATTATCTTTACCAGATCGCGCATTTGGGCGATGACGATGATGAACCGGAGTTTAGTTCGGCAATGCCGCTGGAAGAGGGCGATACATTCTTCTTTGCACCGAGACAGCTGAAGAATCTGGTGATGGTAGACGATATTCCGTCGTACGCACCGATCCTTGGATGTCAAGTGGCAGATTTGGCCAACGAGGATACACCGCAGCTGTACTTGGCATGTGGTCGTGGGCCACGATCATCCATACGGGTGCTTCGCCACGGCCTGGAAGTGTCGGAAATGGCTGTATCGGAGCTGCCCGGTAACCCGAATGCCGTATGGACCGTCAAGAAAAGAATTGATGGTAAGTAGGTTTGACCTTTTGAAGTAAATGTGTGAAGCATTCTTGTCGTTATTCATGGGCTAAAAAGAGGACATGAAATTCCCTGATCGAAACAGTATTAATCTCCTAACCTACCTAAAAAAGGTTCAGTAAATTATTGCTCCATGCAGAAATCTTTCGCTTTTTCATGAAATTCATGTCCTCTCACGTAATGCTTAGTCAGTAAGAAAAGTAAAATCAGATAATAATTCCCAAAGCTGGTGTTCGTCGATAAGTTTCATACGAATAATCTAAAGGCGGCATTTCCAACTTAGTATCTATTATGCATATAAATATTTGATTTACCATACTATTACGCCCCTTCTTTTCGGAGGAACTTTGCCAGCCGTTCGATTATTTGTATAAATTTTCCAAACATGAGTAGAAATTGCAATCACAAACACCAGTTTTCCTCTCATTTTCAGGCATTGTGTGAGAGAAGTGTGTTGGAAGAGTGATCAATGATGTGAAGATCAAATGAATGTAATAGCTCTCTCGCCCTCGATCAGAGGCCTCTCACACAAAAACACACTCTCTAAAAAGACCGTTGGCCAGTAGGTAAGAAAAGCGATAATTTAATGATAGGAACTACATACGTTACTACCATCTTGAATACTTCGAGAATTAAAGAACAGTTAGGCAACATTATTACTTTGAGCACGCTTTAAAACGTGCCCCATCGCATGTTTATGTCGGTGTGAATGATTTTCTTTTACTGAAGGATCTGGTGGATTGTTGTGTGTTTTTGTTCTGCTTTCCTTTTTGCAGACGAGTTCGATGCGTACATCATCGTGTCGTTCGTGAACGCCACGCTTGTCCTAAGCATTGGCGACACGGTCGAGGAAGTGACGGACAGTGGCTTCCTCGGTACGACTCCAACACTGTGCTGCAGTGCGCTCGGCGATGACGCTCTGGTGCAGGTCTACCCAGACGGCATTCGGCACATCCGGGCGGATAAGCGTGTGAACGAATGGAAAGCACCAGGCAAGAAGACGATCATGAAGTGTGCTGTCAATCAGCGACAGGTCGTGATTGCCCTTTCCGGTGGCGAGCTTGTGTACTTCGAAATGGACCCGGTAAGTAGTGGTTACCCGATAGTTGGAGAACATAATTTTCTTTAGTTCACTCTAGTGTGGAGGAGGCTCTTCTTCCTTCACTTTTCTCTGATGATCTCATTGAAACTTAATAGTATTGAAGAAAAATTTTCAATGACCATGTGTTCTGCAGTGCTGATTTTTTTAGGAGCATAACGCAACACATGTATAAGGGCATCTATTCCAGTTTTTGCTAATTGTTGTTTATTATGCTACTTTGCGCACTCTTTCCAGACTGGCCAATTGAACGAGTACACGGAACGTAAAAAAATGCCTAGCGAAGTTATGTGCATGGCACTCGGATCGGTCCCTAGCGGTGAACAGCGGTCCTGGTTTTTAGCCGTCGGTCTGGCAGACAACACCGTTCGTATCATATCGCTGGATCCAACGGACTGTCTGTCTCCCCGCTCCATGCAAGCCCTGCCCTCGTCGGCTGAGTCTCTGTGCATCGTGGAAATGGGCACGGTGGAATCAACGTCCGAAGACGACGAAGTTACGATCACTACCGGTTGCATTTATCTCAATATTGGACTGACGAACGGTGTTCTGCTACGAACCGTACTTGATCCAGTTTCCGGTGATCTTGCCGACACCCGCACACGCTACCTTGGCTCTCGACCGGTCAAACTGTTCCGCATTCAGATGCAGGGCTCCGAGGCCGTTCTCGCCATGTCGAGCCGCTCCTGGCTCAGCTATTACTATCAGAACCGTTTCCATCTGACACCGCTGTCCTACGAAACGCTCGAGTATGCATCCGGCTTTTCCAGCGAACAGTGCTCGGAAGGTATTGTCGCCATCTCGACAAACACACTGCGCATTCTGGCCCTGGAGAAGTTGGGAGCCGTGTTCAATCAGATCACCTTCCCGTTGGAATACACTCCGAAACGCTTCGCCATCCATCACGAGACGGGCAAGCTGATCATAAGCGAAACCGATCACAACGCGTACACGGAGGAAACGAAAACCATCCGCAAGAAGCAGATGGCGGACGAGATGCGTGAAGCGGCCGGAGAGGATGAGCAGGAGCTTGCGAATGAGATGGCGGACGCATTCATTAACGAGGTACTGCCGGAGGACGTGTTTTCCTCACCGAAGGCGGGAACAGGCATGTGGGCGTCACAGATTCGTGTGATGGATCCTATTAACGGCCACACGTACTCGAAGGTACAGTTAGCGCAAAACGAGGCCGTTCTGTCGTTGGCCCTGGTGCGATTCGCAGTCGACCAAAAGTGGTACGTCGTGGCCGGTGTAGCGAAAGATCTGCAGATAAACCCGAAGATCAGCGGCGGCGGCTTTATCGACGTGTACAAAGTCGATGGCCAAACGCATCAGCTCGAGCACATGCATCGGACAGAGATTGACGATGCGCCCGGTGCACTCTGTCCATTCCAGGGACGTCTGCTGGCAGGTATCGGCAAGGTGCTACGCATCTACGATCTGGGCAAAAAGAAGTTGCTGCGCAAGTGTGAAAACAAACACATTCCGAACCAGATCGTTAACATCCAGGGCATGGGACAGCGTGTATACGTGTCGGATGTGCAGGAATCGGTGTACTGTATCAAGTACAAGCGGGCCGAGAACCAGCTGATCATCTTTGCCGACGATACACATCCGCGGTGGATCACGTCAGCTTCGCTGCTCGATTATGACACAGTTGCTACCGGCGATAAGTTCGGCAACATTGCCATTCTCCGTCTGCCCCATTCCGTGTCGGACGATGTGGACGAAGATCCAACGGGCAATAAGGCACTGTGGGACCGTGGACTGTTGAATGGTGCATCACAGAAGGCGGAAAACATTTGCACCTTCCATCTGGGGGAGATCGTCATGTCACTGCAGAAAGCGACGCTTATTCCGGGCGGATCAGAATCGCTCATCTATGCCACGATGAGTGGTACTGTGGGTGCGCTAGTACCGTTTACCAGCCGGGAGGATTTTGACTTTTTCCAGCATCTGGAAATGCACATGCGAAACGAAAATCCGCCACTGTGTGGGCGCGATCACTTAAGCTACCAAAGCTACTACTATCCGGTGAAGAACGTGATGGATGGGGATCTGTGCGAACAGTTTACCTCACTCGATCCAGCGAAGCAGAAGAGCATCGCCTCAGATCTGGGGCGTACGCCTAGTGAGGTGGCTAAGAAGCTTGAGGATATTCGTACACGATATGCGTTCTAGATTCATGGCGTCATGGGACGTTGGTGGCTTGATTGTCACTTCCTTTTTCTCCCTGTTTGCTGCTAGCGCGTAATGCTGCAATTATTGTAAATAAGGTAAGCAAAATTTTACCCTCTTTCCTGTGATACTGAGCTATGTGGGGATGGATTTTATATATGATGAGCTTACCAGTCATTTAAGACCTTTGGACACCAATGAAAACCAATTGATTTCAAATACGTTTCAAACTGAAATTATCGCTTAAATAATAGTGTATTCATTTATAAATACTATCTTGCAAACGTATTAATATGCATCTATTTTATTTATCTTTTCCAATAGTGTGACTGTTTTTCATTTCCTCCAACTGTTCGCCCTATCGTTTCTGGGTGGTATCATCAGTATTGTTCGATCAACAAGGCCTTTTTTGTAAAAACCGACTGATTCCATGGTATATCCCTACAAGTTTAAAAAGGTAAATGTTTTTCCCTTTTTCTGTTCGACTAAAATCTGTTTCTTCATTATACTTGAGCGAAACAATGCTACGATGATGATTGTACATATTAGCAAGATAGACTAATGAACCACATTGATCAAAAAATAAAATATCTCACTGACTATTCATTCATAAATGATTTCTTCATCATGGATAATGTTTTATTGCTGGTGAATCATTTGTAAAATGCTTGATGTTTTGTTTAATTTCAGTTCCCATTGATGTTGCTGTCCTTTTTTGTGACGTGTTTTAAGAAAGACACCCGCATTCTACTTAATAGAGCTGAAGCAATGGTATGTAATTCTATTTCTGTGTACTGCTTGAAGGATTGAATTGCTTTACTGTTTTCTGTGATGTTTGAATTTAATATACTTCGAGTCCTTATTATGCTCAAGGATAAATGATAAAAACTTAATGCTGACATTTACAGTAAAGCAATCAAAGCACTACAATCGATTGAATGTGTTTACTGGTTATTGTAGAACAAATGGTTAAAGTTCTAAATTTTTGGTCGTTTATTGCTTTTCAGATGCAATTCATCTTTGTGTGCCCCTATTCTCAGACAACAATTGATGCGATCTTATGTCTATAGTTCCGGGGACCTAAAGCAATGCTACTGAAAATGGGAACCGGTTCTAAGTAAGGTGTGTATTATTTTTACTGTTCATTCGTTTTCATCAAGCGCCAAAAATATATTGCTCTTGCATATTCTTTTCAATCCTTCTATGATGATTCAGTTAACTTTCCTGACCTTTGGACACCTCAAAGAATATTTCTTTGGTTACTTTTATAATAACGTACTGAAACAAAAGAAAATACCAAAAGAATGTGTTTCTAATATTCTTCCTGTGTTTAAAATTTAGTATCATAATCTTGTGTTCTTTTCTCTTCACAGTTCGTGGGATAGAAAATTGCACTGCTGAAACTTCGAGCTTTTGTAAGGTGTGTATTTATTATCTACTGTTGATTAGTTTTCGTCTAGTGCCAAAAATACATTGCTCTTGCAATCCTTCACAAATCCTTCAATGTCAAAACTTACCCATGTAATGATGATTCAGTTAACTTTCCTGACCTTTGGACACCTCAAAGAATATTTCTTTGGTTACTTTTATAATAACGTACTGACACAAAACAAAATACCAAAAGCATGTGTTTCGAACATTCTTCCTTTGTTTTAAAATTTAGTCTTATAATTTTGTGTTTTTTTCTCTTTACAGTGCAGGGGAAAGATGCCCTATTGAAAAGAGCAGTCAAAGGTATGTAGGTGTATCATCATATTGATTGCTTAAAATATTTTTTTTTGATGATATTAATACTAACGCGCAAGATAGACAATGATTATACATTGATTATTCTAGTCTTAACTGATAAAACTTTTGTACTAAACTTACCGTTATCATGTATGCAGCATTTATTATGTGTGACTAATAAAGATCTTTTTCTCTATTTTCATGTCAATGGCAGTTCGCTTCACCTTTACTTCGGTCCATTATTTTCTTCAAAATCAATTTCTGAGGTAAGCATTATCAAATTTCTGTTAACTATCAATCAATATCTCCTTCGCCCTGCAAAAAAAAACATTACAGAGTTTCTCATCGAGTGTGCGAGACTTCATAAGATAGAAAATAATTCAATTATTTTCTTGCAGTCGAAAAACGAGATTTCTCATTCATATATGATGTTTATTAATATACGCTAATACTACTGCCTTCAGGCAATAGAATGATTTCAAAATATTTCGCTGATAATTCGGTTGAACCTTATTATTATTGTTGCTGTAGTTTTTTCTGGCCGATACTATTTATAACAGAAACATTCTTTCATTCTTTTTTTACAGTATCTCATCAATAAAGTGGCACCCCTCCTTGGCGTTGTCATTTTGCAAGCGTAGCTAGAGCACCGTAACAGAGACCAACTGAGGTAAGGATTAGATTTCTCATTCTTCTTAAAGTACAATAATGATGATTCAAAAAATAAAATCGATAAGTTTGGACTTATGAACTTCTGTAATGATTCTACAGTGAATGCTGAAATATGTTGGCGAATGCATGAGGTTTCTTGTGTATTATTGAATAATGCTAACCAAGTTGTTTGTTTTCTCTTACAGTACGCAATGCAACTGAGCTGAACAACAATGGCGGGAGATTAATCGAAACTATACATGTAAAACAATTTATAACACAAATAAAATCATTTTATTTTCACTAGTGTCGAAGTATACCGATATAACTTCAGTGGAATATGATAAACCTGTTATTCTGAATTTATGTTTCTAAAATTGAGAAAAAAATGAACAAACATTTGTGTGAGGACAAGAACAACACGATTCTTTTTTATGTATTTTTACTGAAAACTAAACATCTTTTATTCATTTTCTTCATTCAATAACTTATAGTTATTTCACAGCTGAATAAACATTATGCCAACAACTTTGCTCAGCAGCATTTTTTTCTTACTTCGGTTCGTTTGTTTTACATATGTGCTTGCCCTGCCACTGTTTGTGATTGCTGTTATTACTTACACTTAATCATCTTCCCTATGAAGGTGCTGTACATCCATTTATTGTACTCAGGCGAGGACAAAAATAAGATCTTTAATGCGTTTGTAGTCGCAGCCCGGTGGTCTAATAGATGGCGCGCCGGCTCCTGTAATGGCCGGACGGAGTTCAATTCTCATCCGGCTACGTGGTAAACATAAGTCTAGGAAGCCTGTACAAGGCCGGCATGACCATGACCTCGTAGGTCGTTTACGCCAAGCAAGAAGAATGAGTTTGTAAGTTGTATTTAGAACATATTATAAACCTATTATGGTTCTCTAATACTCCAAAGCCGTTTTCTTTTATTGATGAGCCGTTGCCGTTGTTTGTAAAGTAATCCTGATTTTAATCGCGCTTGCCACTACATTCGAATGCTTCACAATTCATGTAAAGTTAATCTTGTAAGTTCGTTAGATCTTCATTCTATACAAGAAACAATTAATTAATTTACGAACAATAGTCTCTTCATAAAAGTTTTTTCCTTCTCCCAATTCGGTCAGCAAACTGAAGGTATAAACAACTCCTAACCAAAGCCCATCTATCCAACCATTGTTCTATGCGCTTGATGTTTACCACAAATTGATTATGAACTAGTGAAATCAATGATTCGTTCTGTATTGTTTATTCGAACCAGTTTTTCTACATTCGATACGGTGTTGAAGAGCAAGAGCGAAATATGAACTTAAATCGCAACTTAAGTTTTTTTTGTAATTCCTCCCCTAACACTCAACACATCGATTGGGTTTCCTCTAGCATGTCTTCTTCTTACTGTTGCATGTGAACAATTGTCATTCGAAATACTACTATTTGGCTCCTTATATTTTTAAATGCAGCTAAAATTGCTTTTTCGCTCTATAATGTATGCTCCTTTTCATACACATCTCTTCCCTCATTGGCCATCGTGTCCCATATCCAGTAGCTGATTCGATCCCCTTAAAAAGCGTATTTTTCCTTCCACAGTCTCACATACACAATGTATCTTCACCAACCCTAA
>KB697313.1:0-10364 GCA_000349165.1 Anopheles christyi
TAACGGCTGCTCTAGCGGTGAATGGAGGACACCAAGCAGAAACACTTCCGCAAACTGCCTTTCGCGCTGTGGCGATAGCAACAAAAAAAAAAACAATTCCCAACAATTTCATCAAGTGAATGGCACACGAGGGCAGAATCACATTGCGCCACTCATATACAGCCACCACCGGGACGACTTTACAGTTTTATAGTGGAGAAGGACTGAAACGGTGAGGGAGGGGGCTTGCTTTGTCATCCACTATCGTATGTAAATTAATTGCATAAGCGTGTGGCAAATCGCATATTTTACTCGTACCGCACCACACACCCTCGTTTACCACCCACAATATCTCACCGTTTCCTATCGCGTACTAGGCCGCACACAGGGAATAGACACAGCGAAGGTAAAACCGGACGCTGCCAACCATCCAATCCAAGCCGAGCCGAACAGACAGTTCGTCGCTTGTCGGCGCAGCAAGTCTATTGTTTGGTGAATGACGAAAAATTACCAACAAGCGCACCTCGTCGACGCTTCATCGTCTGTGGGTCACATGTGTGCTGTCTCATCTCGGTGTCATATTTGCACATCACAAATGGACGGGGGGGGGTGGGTGAGGCGGAAGAATTTCACCTTTCCGTCCTCCACTGTAACCATTCGTATTGGAGGAAGGAAATGTGTGTACTAATGTCGAGAGAGGCTTGCTAATAAAAATAGAGTCACATACATCGACTGACAGTCCCTGTTTTTCCTACCGTCTATCATGTGGCTATTACAGTTGATGCAACAGGTAGTTGTTGTTGGTTTTTGCCAGATTTAAAAACCACACGAAAATAAAACCAGAAACAGCAAAAGGTTATGCTATTTCTTTCTTTCTCTAGTTTCCTGGTACCTTCCCCATTTCGGCTCGATTGTTTTATCTCCTTTCTCGCTTAACCACCCATCAGTTCCGGTGCACACACATTATGCAGCTGAAATCGAGTCGGATGTCAGGTGCTGTCTATTTTTGACTAATTGTCATCCACTTCCGGCGAATGTGTAGAGCTCGGCAAAGCAAACGTGTACAAATACACAAACACACACAGCTATCGGATAACCTGGTAGTACATCTGTGCAAACTGCCACGGTTTTAGTAGCCGTCCGTTACAGAATACGTGAGGCGACGGGGTGGTGTTGTACCTCACAGAAGAAAGCCGTTAGCCATCCGGTGGGCCGTTAGCTTGCTGGTTGTGTATCAAGCACATCACAGGGCGAGGTGTAAATGGGGCCCACGTTCGTAATCGCTTCCGTTTTGGGCTGCAATCATTTGCACGTTACTTTTTTTTTTTGGGCCTGCCACAGCCTGACTAACATTAACCCGTTGAGTATGTGTTTCTTTTCCCTAGCTTGTTATCCGTTAGTTGCGTTTGAGTTTTCCCGTGTGCAACAGATTTCTAACCGTATGACCTCGAAAGCGGTAGATTCGTTACAAAGACGTACACCTGTGGTTAATGGTGATTAGGAAAGTTTTCGAAGCATGTAAAACTCCAGTGTCCGAATAATGAATCGTACAGTGGAAAAAAATGTTGCGTCTCTTTGAAAATGAATTTCAAAAATAATTTACATCATCAGTCAGTTAGAAACAAATTTTAGCCTTTAGGATTGCAAATGATTAAATGAGTTTGGAAAATGTTGCTTTAAAATACGACCTTAATTGCATATAGGTTCCATTCTCCACTGTCATCTCAGTGGAATTGTTTTTACTTTGTCCTTACCTGTAATGAGAGAAAAAGATAAAAATAATAATCAGTAAAATTCTCTTCAGTAGAAATGGGTTCGATGTAAATAAAGGTATGAAAGGATCAAGTAGTCAAGATTGTTCTCTAAGCACCTGATGATATGCAATACGCTATTAGAAGATTTTGAATTTAAATTTAGATTAACTATATTTTATAATTGAGCCGGGTATGTCCTGGTTAAGGTAGGAATGAAGGAGGCAATGCTGCATAAGTGAAATAAATGAATACATTTTATTATTTACTTAATTGCAAATAAATTGAGTTTTTATGAAAACAGATTGTATCAATGATTGCAAATACCTTTCCGCCTTTTAGCTTCGGTAGTTCACAATAGCATTAAGAAATAAAATGTTAATTTTGCAGAGTTTTGCATACATTAAATATTTAAAAGTCAAATTCAATGCTCAGCCATTTTCTTCATAAAACATTAACAATTTACACTTTTAGGCCTTCGTTAGGAAAGGGCCATTCTTATTCCCTTCAGGCGTTGGTTTTCTGAAATTGCTTTTGCTTTTCTGTTTCACTTTTCTAATCAATTAATCGATTATCAACGCATGCCTGTAGCTTTAAATGAACAAGCAAACACAAACAGATATTGTTCAGCTTGCCCCGCGCTTTGTTTTAACAGCTTTCACGAGGGATCAATGTTTCACCCACATACATAATTACTTAAAGCGTAAAAAGTAAACAAACTTGCAGCACCAAAACCTCCCCTCATGTGTTTTCTTGTTCTAAACAATCCGTACAACGTGTGTTAGTGCAGCGTCAATAGAAACGAATCGTTCAAGCATTGCTCACAAAATGCCACAGAATGAGAATAATGGTTTCCCCCCTTGCTTCGCTTCCAGTTTGCAGCGTACAGAGCTTCACCAATCGTTTACTCGTGGTTATGTATCCATCAAATATTTCACTCCAAATACATTCTCCTGCTGACGCACCCAACCCAGTTAATGGGTCACGTTTCCCCCAAAATCCTCATGTACTAAAACGCCTTTCCTAAGTAACCCCATGCATCCCGACACCACCACAACCACCATTAATCTTTCAATTAATAAAGCATTAGGTAATTGATAGGAAGGGAACGACGACAAAGACATTTCCACTCGACCCCATCGCGGTGCAGTTGATTATGATACGGACGTGGAGATGATGAAGTACGCGGGCATTGTTTGCTGACACACGTACACCAACGCCCCCACGTACGCCACACTTTTCTCTACGGCTACGCAAAGGCGCCATCATCATAAACACAAGCGAATAGTATGCCGCTTCTTATACTTCCCGACGACTGACTGCAGAAAGAAATTCCAACGCCGACGAACCGGTCGTGGGCATCGTCCAACGGATCAGAATGTTAAGTGATCGCTATTTTCGGGGTCGTATCATTTGACACGGGTTAAAGGGAAGCTTTGGCGCCCCGGCTGCACTGAACCGTCCAGGGTGTCCATCCGTTAAGTTAGGCGTCCATCAACAAACACCACCATCACTAAAGAGAACCGTGGGAATGTGGCATCGCGCAACGGCAAAGAAGCCAACAGCGAGAGAGACGAAAACACACACCCAACAACCCCTCGGGTGAAAATATGTTTGATGAGCTACAGGATGAACGTGCAACACGTGGTGAAACCGCAGCATAATCCAACAACAACAACAACAACTACAATACAAACAAACAAAAACAAAAATATGGGCGGCACTATGTGCCACGGGATCTCTCTCTCTCTCTCTCTATACATCTGATCGGAAAAGCAGAAAGAAAGTGCGCTGCCAAATTGATGTTGACAGGAGAAAGTTGAAATAAACATACACAGGCCGCGAAGAAGCGTTTTTTAGCGAGCAGATTCAACTCATCGTTGGCATATGTCCGAAAGTGAGCTTTACCTTCCCTTTTCCCCTAGCTCAATCCTTCGAAAAGCGCATAACCTGGGGCAGCAGAAAGAAGCAGCGTTACACCCCGAAAAAACTATGAGAGATGATTTGCAATTTGCTGGAGAAAATGACAGCAATTAGTTGGGCCGGTGCAGGTTCACGTGTGTGTGTGTGTGCAAGAGCACAAAATACACAGCAGAATAGGAAAATGATTCGTTTGCCAATGCTGGTGAAGCAACTTTCTCGACCGAGAGAGTGGATGATTACCGAGGAAGGGGGTTTTCGGGAGAAATGCGGAAAAAGCTAAATGAAGATCATCATTCATTTGCTAATTTACGAGATTGATGGGTTAGTGCGATTTATTATTATTATTTTTGATCGAGAATGGGTCAATAACAGGGAAAAAAATGCATTTAAGTTTGGTCACTGAAAGCATGAAGTGTCTGTGCTCATTTATTAAAGTTATGTCATTTATGGTTTTCTTAAAAGGTGCTTCGGACACGTTTGCTCAACACTCATTCTAACGTATTGTGCTGTGTCGAATGTATACGTGATTTGCACACCCTAAACCAGGGTCGATCTTGTAGCATAGTCAAAAACAATTGGCTTCGTAACACGATTGTTATGTGTTCAAATCGCACATGATAGAGTCGATTTTTATAATTTCCAGGATTGCAAGAACAGTGTTAGTTTTATCAAGTGTGGGTTTTAAAAGTTTAAAAAAAAGACAAAATCAACACAATAAGACAAAGATATTCAAAACGAAAGCATAAGACACTCAGAGGCGTAGCAGCTCAAACGTCGTAAATGTAATGTAGGGTATTTGTAAGGTATTTACAATTCATTTAAGGCACTTGACATGTTTTGAAAGATATTGTACAAAATAATGTCAGAATGTTAAGTGAAGAGTCGCTATTTTATAAACGCCTAATAAGAATGACACAAGATCTTTCAACTCGTACATTTTTTTAAGAATAGTCCATATGGTTTACAACGAAAACAGAGAAAATTTCTGATTTACAACAAATCTGTGAAGATATTAGTCGTTATTATACGTTTTTATCAGGTCATAGTTTCCTTATAATAGCATTCGATTAGAATAGTGAGAAATTGAATGGTCCTAACAAAAGATTATTCCAAAACACGATGTACTGACTGACTAGACGACACTTATATTTCTTGTAACATTTATGCTGACTTAATTGCACCCCTTGAATCCGACATTCCGACCATCCTCATCTCAGGCAGGAATGCCCACAAATCCAATTTCACAACAACGCATCGCGCGCTCGCCGACGCATTTAATATAATTATACCGACAAACCGATGCATAATGTACACACTACTCTTTTGCTCAACACATCCCTGCGTTATTATGATGGTGTGTCCTTCAACGGGGCCCGTACGTCTTCGGTCGCATACAGCCGTCACTTGAACGCGCACAGGATGCTGCTGCAGCACTAATGCATTATTAAGCAGCTTATCCTACCGCCAATCTCCTTTCGTTCGGCTCAACGGGCAGCCCGTTTAATCGTGACCGTCAAGAATGGTCACCACCATTGGTTGCATAGCGCATGGCAGCCGGCAGACGTTTAATTTCGCCTACCACCGCAACTCTTTCTATTCTGCAATCCGTAGAGCGCAATCGTGCAGCAGCCACCACAAGAATGCAGTTGATTGTGCGCATTGCGTAGGCCGAGTGGATATGTGTGTAACACTCGCACGGCTAAATGTACGCAGGGCATTTAACAAAACTGCAAACTGCAAACAGCGATTGCCGTTGTCTGCTGCTGTCCCCTTACATTGCCCCGCGCAGGCTCGTGAGTAAGTGTCTGCCAAAGACATGGTGGATGTGCACTTTTCATTAACGCATACAGGCAGGCCCGCAACCGCTCCGCCTATGATTGCGCACACCCACTCAAAATGGTGCAATGGCAAAGGAGGAGCAAAATGTAACTAAATAAAACAGACCCACGGAGGAGAAGAGATTTTCCGCTTATGCCTTCAACAAACTGCTATAGTGCGCGTTGATCATCGAACTCGGTCACATGTGAAGCTTATGAGCGTGAAGATCACTCGTACGTCCAAGAACATGCTCTGCACTGGTGGTGGCCTCCGCTTGCTAAGAATAATCTTTTTCCGGTCTGTAGCATCATCAGTGTAACATTGAAACGTTGAAGTTTTGTGGGATTCTTCCAAGCGGGTGGAAGATACGGCAAAAAATTAAATTCAAACATCCTATGAATGAATTTCATTCAACACGAACTGAACTGCAATGAGCGTGCACAAGAACCTCGGCGCATTTTCTGATACTTCAATACCGCCTTGCAACTTTAAAACCAGCACTTGAAAAATGTTCGATCCGTCACGTACTCCGCTAGACACTTCAAAAAGTCGTGATGTTCTAGAGGATATACAAGAGGAGTTGGAAACTTCTTTTGTAATGCCAGATTTGGTCTTTAGTTTTAAAATGAATATTTGATGACTTTAGAAGTTGTTGTTTTTTTTTTTTTTGGTTTGCATCTCAACCAGCAAGATTTCAGTTTCTGGCAATAACTGTACAAAAATTTTAATACCTCTCCAATACGTAAAAGCAGCGTAAAAATTCCACCAATTCTGAAACCATGCCTGTCTCATACAAAATAGTTTACTCCAATAGTGTGCCTTAACGTCACCGTAGAGGCCACAGGCGTCGACAATTTCACATCTTTATGTTCCTCCGCCGTTCCTAAACAAGACGCTCACACACTCGGATCGGAAGGGAAGCTGCGGAAATGGTGGTACTACTACCGCTCCGGTCGCCACCATCGATGCATTAGCGGGAACTTCTGTCGGTGCTGCACCCTGCGCCGGAGACATCTACATAAACAAACATTTTTCACCCTGGAGAGTTTGATACATCGAACCCTTTTGTAGTTACAGCCAAACACTTGGGAGGGTGCCGGGGATTGCCATCCAAATACATCTCACTCATTATTAGACCTTGCTGTATGATGAGACATGAGGCACACGCATACACGCTACACGCACCTTCCCGGGCGTCCATCTCCGGAGGGAAAAAGGGTTGATAGTTTACATTTCGTTGCCCTTCGTTAGTGCATGACACCTATGGGGCGGAAAATGAGGGAGCCTAAGGCCATCCCCCAAGTCGCAGCAACACGCGGCTTGAACCGTGGACGATTCTCTAGAGGTAAAGGGGATGATACTGCCGGACATTTCGTCAGTGACGCGCGCTCGGGCAAGCCCTGTCCCGCATGGGATGGTTTATTAAACATGGATCTTGGCATAAATATTTACACAATGCAGACCACCTATTTCAAACATTCGGCACTCACCATTCACCTTCAATATGTGCATTTGTCAAGAAAATAGGGGAAGGATGACTCCTTTTCTGATGCGTTCAATCTGAAACACGGCACAGTAGCTTAGCTTCATGAGAAACATATCCTCATTGTTTCGGCACATTCTGAACAGAAACAGAAAGAATGAATCATTTTGTGAGGAGCACTCCAAAAACTCCCGCCCAAAACGTACTAACCATATATTTTTGCCCAACACAGATGAGAACAATCTTTCTACGTTAATCTTGCAATTTCCGACTATATCTCGGGATCCAGATATTGCCCGATGGCTTGACCTTCGGAAATCACTGTCACGCCCCTATGCATTGAGACACTGTGGAAAGGGAGGAGAATATCCCAAACCCAACTTGGTACTTTATGGTATCATGGCCGGTAACACTCAACCTACCAAAAATCTAATCAGGATGCTCGATCGATCAAACGAGACGTTTCACCGCAAACACTCCCGGCGACCTAAAACCTCGCAAGGGTTGCGCCACCACAGAGTTCAATGCGATCACGAAAGGCAATTTCCGCGAGGCAGTAGATTGATACTTCCTGCCTCCCGTTTTTCCGCCATTCCAGTCACACAATTTTTCTCACTTTCGCTTCTTTGCAACATTTTTTTTCTTTTTACTTAGACCAGACCGCTCCGCAGGGAAGCTGTAGGGCCCGGTAAAAGCGAGACTCTGCGTGCGGTAGTGGTATATAGTACGGCGCCATTGGTGAGCAGGGAAAATTCAATTTCCTCGATATGCACACTAGCACACGCACGCAACGTTGTCCTTGCCTAGTGCTACCTCCCTTTATTGGATTGGTTTTTTTGTTGTTGTGTGTTCTGTACATACTTTTGCCGGCCGAAAAAGATAGCCGACACCACTTCTCGGCTAATATTGGATTGTTTGTTACAGAATTGGGCTTTACCATTACGGTCTACCGATATTACATTGCTTAAATAATAGAATAAGACTGCTCCTGCAAACAACTGACGCAGCATCTCGCATGGTCTCAAAGTATCAAACACAATAGTCAATCTTTATGCTTTAAAAAAATCTGAATCTTCCATATTTTGGACAGCTTCAATTAACCGCTCGCGGAAGATTTATCTGAACTGATTTGACCCAGTAAAGCTCTCTGTGTGATTGGTATCGAATCGGTTTCGTTCTGCTTCAGCTCTCCCGACTTAAATAGCAGCACACCCTCCGGAACCAAATATGGGGGTTAACGAGAAAATCATGCTCTCTAATGGGCGGGCGACTTCGTCTCTCCGAGTGGACTGGATGCACACTACACTACACACTACACACTTGCTTCTATGGACAGTGGACGAGTATCGGTGGTATGTAGCAGCCGCGCAACGGGAACTAATCGTTTTCAATGCTCTATTTTGTCGAGGCGTGAGTTTACAGGAACGTCAAATCATTTTAAATTCAGGCAACAAAAAAAAAACCATCATTAACCTTTGCTGCACTTTTTCTGCGTGACCTTAAAAAGGGTATTTAATTGAAATAATTTTCCCAAGAAGTACTGTAGCGGGAAATGGGAGGTACTATGGGCCTAGTTAGAGTACATAACGAAAGATGTAAAATTATGATCCATATGTTTTGCACCTGAAATAGCCCTGGAATTTATTTTTTAAGTAATATCCTGGTCACGGCACCATGTTTTACAAAAGAGTAGTGCAATTGCAATTGTTGGCCGGCCTCATAGTACGGTCGTCAAATCGTACGACGCAGAGCTATTCTCATCATGGTTTCAAAACTCGAATGAACCGAATGACTGACTATCCTGGTATAGCTTAGGCAGGCATAGACCTACTGCAACTGCTCTGTTGTTTGAGTGGCTAATCGCAACCGTCTGATCTGTACATCCTCTTGTCAGAAGCTAATTACAATAGTCAGTTAGAGTAGTTTGACATTTGATCGATGGAATTTTCCATTGGATAAAAAAACAGTCCCAACCCAACATCAACGCATTTTAACAGGGAAAAACAACCGTAGCATCGTACCATTTCATTAACCATTCTACACACGTTGCCACATAGCAACACTGCAAACCATTTTTTGGACCGTTGATCTGCATATACTGACCAACCAAACCATTTGACTGTTGATCGTATATATTCACCATTGTCGATGGTTGTCTTGTCCATCGAGACTCCGCGTATGGTGCGATAATTATGGGTAATTACATTTTCGGACAAAGCCCTAAAAGCATTGTCCATAAGCCATCGTCACCAAAAACTGCGACCAACGCGCCAACCAGTGCCCTATTGTCGCCTGAACACAACAACACATTATATGCAGGGAACCCATTTCCTTCCATTAAGGGTGAGGTTACACCTAGCCGAAGTCTCTATCGTGGAACCGAAGTCTCCACGTACGTCAATCGACAAGCACACACCCTCACACCCGCACGGTATGGTTGTAGGACGCTCGTTTTTCTTTTCCAGCCCCCATTCAATCGAACACGTGACCGATCGTTCAAAAATTCACCAAACTCTCGCCCATCTGCCGTACCCACAGCTGAAGCAGCACCAATGTACGTACACGCATTCCATCAGGCTCGGGTGTGATTTCCCAACTCAACTCGCTGCTGTCGGTTACCTTTACGGGCCAGATCGGCAAAACATTTTGAGAAACTCTCCAGCACGCAACTGCTCCAATGGGGGTGATAGCAGCGTAAATTCGATCGTGTTGGATCGCGCGTACGCCAAGCACATACGCTGGCTGGAGGAACTGGCGGTGGACGTGGAATTATGAGACCGCAACCGAAATTCGATGTTTATCACAGTTTACCCTTCGTTTCCCGCCGGATTCCCACTGTAGGTTCGATATCAACACTTGACTTTACTGTAACCATCCTACACCAATGATTCTCTCTCTCTCCTCTGCTGACTTTCCCTCCATTGCTCGAAATGATTCGCCACATAATCTGTCTACGATGGGCAATCGAAACGTTTCGTTTGAACACTGCCAACAAACACACACCCTAATCCCTTTTTTATCCAGCCGTCCATCTTTCGCTTCACTTATCATCACCACACACTATTTCACTCTCTCTCGCTGACGCACTTTCCAAATTATACATTCCATAACATGGCTACACAGAGATGGAAAAAGCGTCCTGCACCCTTGTTGCCTGAACATCTTCATCACACACGTATTACATGAATCTTATTCCAACAATTCACGGTGCTCACCAATCCAGAGCATGACTCCACACAGCGGGTCATCTTTCCCAAAGGGTTGCTTGCGATGGGAGGCAACAGCAACAACGAAAAAAAAAAAAAGCACCCAACATTACATTCACACATTTGCACAGTTTTGATTGGTATCGATTTTCTAAAAATATCTCCTCACGATTTGCGATATCTTAAGGCAACGTTTTGAGCTCC
>KB697314.1:0-10336 GCA_000349165.1 Anopheles christyi
TGATCACTCGACCCGACGGTACCATCACATCAACTGGTCTAGTGCTGTTGTGTGTGTCGAGGTGGAAAATGCGTCAAGTTCCAACACCCCAGCAGCACGCACCAAAAAAAAAAAACAATATAAAAAACCAATAATCATTTGCTTCGTAAATTGCTATGATTTCCTGATTTTTATTCACCCATTTGTACTGCTCTCTACCCGTAACATGTGGTTTCATTCACAATCGAGTGCGATGTGCAGTGGACACATCGTTCACGAACCAGATTTTGCACATCAAACGGCAATTACATTGTCCCGTCCATTCAGCCGATCATGCATGAATGACGCACTGCCTACTACAGATACGTTTCACTCCCGTTCGGAACATTCGTTTGTGTTTTTTTTTTATTTCCAAGCGAAAAATTAGCCAACAAACTCAACCCAATTGATGAATAGAATATTGCATACATAGCGACGGGGTAAAATGCACAATTCCCCTGTAGCTCTTCTCACAAAACATGCACATCATAAATATGTTTCAATGTGCGGCAGAAGCGTTCAAATAATCGGTTATCGTAAAATTCACACAAATTAATTAAGTCACGATCGGATGCAATTATTAATTGATTAAATTCAAATTAACGTGTCGTGATGGCCGATAGTTTGAGAGGGTTGGACCGGGACATGGGACACCTCCCGGTTGGCGTATGAATTATTATGCAGTTGCAACTAGCTGTCCAACTCATTTGCAGACGATATCTTTGAAAAGTATTTTGAATTTGAAATTGTTTTTAAGAGAGTAGCTACTGATTTAAATTATTCAAAAGCAAGCAATTTAATCTGATATGATTCCTCATTCCTTTTGTAAATTTGACTGTTAAATAACACAAACGTTGCAGTTTCTACGTAAACCATACGTTAAAAATTTAACATTAATAACAGCAGATTCCCATACAATCAAAGTACATGATAAATTCGAGCAGTACACACATTAACGTAAATTCAACATGTATGACAGTAATGCATTATTACCTTTTGCATTACTACCAGCCACACTTGATGGTGTAATTTTTGCTCAATCTGGTTGCAGTGCTGACATACGAAACAACGAAACAAATATTTCAATATTGTATCTTAACACCTGCGAGAGCTTTAAACACTAACACCATCCAACACACATTCCATCCATGCTGATGCTTCAATTTAGCAGCAATCGGAATAACCCCAACCTACTTGAGCTGAGTTGATAAATATTTTTTAAAAATACTCACACACACAAACAAACTGTAACCGGCAAACCTTGAAAGGGAAGAAAGAAAATGCTGCAGTCAAAAAATTTCCTCAATTATAGCTTTCAAGTCCATCCGTCGAAAATTACAGTCAATTGCGCTTACACCCCGCCAACAAGCACCAACAACACACATCGTTACAGCATCATAATTTACATCGGTTACCAGGTCATTCAGGTTGCATGCGTTTAATTAACCGAGCACATGACGAGAGGCACGAGTGGCTGGTTTCGATGGGTGGAAAAACGACCCAGTGATGCGTAGTGTGGCAAAGAGGAGTTCGAGACTTTTCCTCTCAGCTTCGTTTTGGCCATACCCACCCACAATACTCGGGTTGCGACTTTTGATGAGCAATGATGATTGCTTCTTCTCACCCTCACTACGGGAATGGTCGGTCGATTTCGTCACAAGCTTTATCACGCATGTTAACATGAACGAGCTCATTTTTCATAGGCTTTATTGTAGAAATATTTCTTTAGGCTCTAGTAAAATTTGGCTAGCAGTTGCCCAATTTCTGAGCGCTTTACAGTGTAAGATGAACTCTTTCACAAAGCTCTACCTTTTTTTAAAGATCGCTTCACTAGTCGACTATAAACACAATTCACAACGTCCAGCAGTTTACCGGATCAAGGTGAATCTGAATAACCCGATCGCGCATTCCATTTTTTCACCTTCACATGTCATTTCTCACATCAAACTGTGTGATGAATCTTTTCAAACGGGTCTCGTTGCGAAAATCGACATCCATTTTTTCGACATACATTGCTCAAAATGTGTTTTTTTTTCTCTTCCTCTTTTTTTGTTTCTATTTTGGATTTAATAATATGACATTAAGGTGAAATGTCACGGTTGTATTGTTGTATTGTACAGTTGTATGTAAGATCCCAATCCCAGCCGAAAATCCCAGATGATTGTCTACCATCTAATTTCTCACGTCTCACCCGAAGTTGTTTGTTGATTGCTCCATTCGATGATTTTCAGGTTTGCGTGATGAAAATGTGTTTTAAAAATAGCACACACTTTTTTCTTAAACATTGTGAAACAAATACGGTTAATTATAGACACTACTATCCCCGCTGTAGCTGCAACTCAATGACTGCACTTGAATTGTTATGCCACGAGGCGTTATGCCTCTCTAGCCGCCGGCTATAGGGTCGATTGTATAGATGCTCCATATTCTGCTGACAATTAACATGACCACACGCACATTTGAGCCACCCAAACCCTTCATACACACACTTGGAAGTGTTGCCATCGCTCATCAAAAATGCTTCGTGGAGGGATGCTGTGACCAGAGCTGTGACGCAGTTTCGTCTTACGTCGGGCGGGGTGATGTGTTCTCCCTGTTGCTTTGCTGACTACCAATAAACACACCAGCTTATGGAAGCCATACCCAACCCCATCTCTGGAGCCGTTTTAGTAGTGGCAACGTTGCATAATACGACCGGAGATTGGGACCATTGGCGGGGCGCAAATCATCAACCCATCCATCATACAACCAATGCTCTTCAGAAGTGTACATTAGAAAGGGAAGAGAAACAAACAACAACAAAAAAGCAAACAACTAAAGCAAGTTATCACGACTCTCACCCGATTACCAATTAACTAAAAGTGAAAATCGTAATAAACATTTATTCCGATCACGTTTGCAACAAAGCGAATTCATGAAACGAAGAAAAGTGCAGTACAGTCGCTTCAAGGATTGCTTCTCTGCAGGAGTGCATAACGTTCTGCCGGTAAGCCTCTTATAGTTTACTTAAAAAAACATTTCAACTAAAAAGCGGCAAACGTTCTTTTTTTTCCTGTCCACGGTTTACCCCCTTTATAAGCGTTATCACATTTCTTTCCGCAGAAAACACCTTGAATGGGAAATTTATTTTATTCACGTTTAGCGCACAAGAAACATCATCTCGACTGACTTAATTAGCTGCATGCAGTTTTGCATAATTGTTTACCTGCGGGCAACGACAGACTTTCTCACAGTGTAGTTTTGTTTTGAATTTGTGTTAATGGAAGGCTAGTAGAGAGAAAAGTACCGACTTTCCACGTGCAGCTTACCGCAATGAAATAAAAACAAACAACAAAATTATGTTTCAAGAATAGCAGGAGTGCTGTTTTGCAAGAAGGACTTATCTTATTGGTGTTTATGAAAAGGAAAATTCTGCCATTTTTTCCGAGGAGAGTGAAGCTTTTGCTTCATTTTTTACCACAAACATTTCTTTTCTATTGGACAGCATGGTGCTGGACAAACACTACAAAGAGAGAACAGTATGTTCGATTGGGGGTGGATCACAAAAGTGTTTTTTATGGATTTTTCTGATAATTGACGAGAAAAGTCATTTTCCAAGCGAAAAAAGCCTCTCATAAAGACACAAATTGCGAAGCACATTCAACGATCATTACGGCACTCTTCTATAAGTCTTCTAATCCACACTAATGGACGGTCCAGAAAATACCAGCGTAATATACGAGCATCCTACATCAGTTACAGGTTATCTTGCATCGTAATGCTAACATACGAGCAGAATATTATCCCGTTTTTTCTACTGCCATCTATACATAGCAAGAGCGCAGTGCAGTTACTGAACCATTACATATAACAACAACAAAAACATCGAAAATGACTTTTTTTTTTGCAAAAAAACTAAAACTCACATTTTGGAGCAACTGATATGTTTCATAAATCATGAAAGTCACCTTTGGCACTGAGAAGTGGGTATTTTTGTTAATGTTCTGAGAAAATAATACCGGTAAAAATGTACTCGTTTCCACCGGGAAACAAAGACGAATCCTTGGAATTTAGAATAGAATGACAAAAATATTTGCAAAAAAAAAAAAACAAATCAAACCATACAACTTTCCAATAAACAACAAGTGCTTTCGTTGAATGTTGTTATTAAATTTAACCTTTTTTTTTTCTTCTTTCCATGCGGAAACATTTCCATGCGGAATAATTTTCCACGAATGTATGTATGTAAAATTAATATTCTTCTCGGAATGACATATTTACTTCTTTTTTATTTTCAGCACCATCAGCAGACTGCTGCTGGTAGTGGAGTGGAAAAGGGAACCAAAAAATATGTTGTTACTCGCTTTGCTTTTCCCAACACAGATTGATTACCGTTTTCCCAACTCGTAGATAACACACAGCAAGCAAACAACTCATTCGCGTACCGCGTGGTCGCGTACCATTGAGGATGACACATTTTTATCGAAGTACTTTTTGGTTGAACAATTTTCAATCAAACCAATCCCACTTGCCGGAAGTGCGTCCCAGTCCATTCAACTCAACAAAGCTGATTGTAAAACACACAGACACACACAAATATATACTCCGCTGAACTGATTTCTTTCACTACTTGGGGAAAAATTTGCTCTGCTTGTAATTTTGCCTCTGCAACTCTAGAATACTACTTTACGTCCAATGGCTTTACGAGTTGGTGGTACACGAGAATAGTTCAGCGGTAGAAATGTATGATAACACAGTTCAAACTGAACGCACCAACAATCGTACCGCGCGCTTGGTGGATAAAGCACAACTTTAAATAGCTCCCAGCAACTAGAGAGGGATATGGATGGCACCATAAGAATTCTCTTTATAGAACCCACCAATATAAATGAAACAATGGGCTATAATAAAACCGAGACCGGCAGAATAAGCTAGTATGCGCCCTATAGCTGGCGAATATAAAACTCCGATTTTAGTTAAATCTTGTGTAGAGTGTTTCAAATCAGCATTAACTACGAAAATCTGTAACAACTAGATGAATACTAAACCAACCCCTCTCATGAGACACATAGAATATTTTTAAAATATAAGTAACAACGACCGAAATGCCCCACACTGTATGCAATAGCATACCAACCAATATTTGGCACCGATCTGGCAAAGTGTCCCAAAGGGATTTCTGCCTGGGAATGCAATTCCACTGTTATAACCCATAAACCACAGAAACTGTTTTATTCCGACCGACCCGGCATGTCCCAAGTCCCGGGTGAAGTGATTCCTTCACCACAATAGCCACAGAACACGGACTCCCCACACAAACAGATAGCAAAATGGTACACACGCTTCCAAATATCAACATAAACTTTATGCTTATCATTAAACACTTTCAGTGTGTGACCCTTTGGGCACGAGCAGGGAAGACACACAACAGTGCTTCAAAAACATTTCGATTCAGCATTCAGCGAGGCGAAAGGAACCCCGGAAGCATCGGGAAAGCTCGTTATGAGTGTTGTGAACTGGTCCATTTCTATCCTTTTTTTTTCTCCCACAAATTGCCCCCCAAAAGTGTAAAAGTGAAATTGAATTGTGTCCCGCTGGTCGTAAAAAGTATGCTCGAAACGAAAACTTACCGCTCAACAAGGTCATCAGCAGGATGATCCCGTGCGACACTTTCCACGACACTTGTGCCATCATTGTGCTCCACAGTTCCACAACACTACGCGCAGGCCAAGATTTCTCGTTTTAACTCCGCCAAAGGTTTCTTGTCAGCGCCCGGTTTGTTTCTATTTTCACCACACACTGATTTCACTTTTCTCACCGGTGAGCGTCGATCTCGTTTTTTTTTCTCTATGCACTGCACTTGCACTTCTCACAGATATGCAGCTTCAAAAGCGCTCCTCACCACTGCATGCATAGGACGCACAAGCTCGCACACACACCAACACACGATGTTTGCAAACTTGTTTCTTTTACTTCCCTTTGCTTCCTCTCAATGTTTCTAAGGCAACGAGAAAATGGATCTAATTTCCATTGGCAAGTACTGCTAGTAGTGAAAAGTTTACTGGTGTTCAATAAATATCACTGCTGTTTTGAGAAGCTGAAATTCGTGCAAAAACCTTTTATATAAAGCGCAAATGGGAAATTAAGGACAATAATCTGCTCTGTGGTTTTCTTTTTCATTGTGTTTTTCGTGCATACAAATTTATCCCACCCAGTTCATTGAACATTTATCGCGCGGTTTCAATCAGGGCATGGGCCTAAAGCGATTGCTTTGTTTCCTTCCGGTGTTGGGTTTTTCTTTTTTTTCTGCTTTTTAATTGGATTTGTGGTTTGATTGGATGTAAACATTTATTGCTATGCTGACGCATGGGAAAAGCTATCGAGTTTAAATAACTTTCAAATACAAATTAACAAACTTTAAAACATATATATTAAAAGAGATTGTTGGATTGGAACAGGAATTTTATTAATTAAACTTGATAAAACAATATTTCGATACTGAGATCAAAAATTGAAAGCATAAATTCTAAGTTTTAAATATATAAGACCGTCTTATACAAAGGCGAACAAGAATTAATGTCCAAGGAATTTTTCCAATTAACACTGATTTATTGTAAACCTTTGCATAATATTCCTCCATTGACGTCAAGCTCAGTTGTTTAATATATCCACTATGGGTGATTTGAAAAAAATGCGTGAAAAAGAATAGTACACAGCAAAACAAAGTAAAACACCTTTAAACAAATATTTAAGTCTAAGCTGTGTTAGGCTCACAGAGGATCTCCACACTAAGCATCAATGTTTGTTGTCCTTTAATCGCACACAATTTCTCTTTTCTTTCCTCCACCAGCAACATACTACACCTTTTACTTTTTAAAGCCCTTTCTTCTAGCCTTCACTCACCCACCCAACTCACGAGAAACGACGTTAGATTCGCATTCTATTTCACCAAACAAACCGGAAGAAAGCAAAACAAGCCGCTTAACCGGACGGACACCAACCGTACAACAATCAGATGTCCACACGTCTCGGTTTCCCACAAACCATAAACACACAAACACCGACCAGCCCATATTGTGCGAAGTGACTCAGTATTAGCCACACCATCGCACCACACAAAAATCAGGTGCCGAGCGAGAAACGGGCGGAAAGTTGAGGATGATTTTTCATCGCTCAATTGAACCCCTCACTGACTGTGGATACAAAGGGAAGGGAACAATGCACAGAAGAAGTGGAAAGGATAGGGGGGAAAAAAGCCTTCCCTCAATCCGATTACTACCGAGACAAAGAACGGCTTAGGCGTAGTTTGTTCGGGAAGGTTTTCGAGCTGGTTCCGCAAGTGTGGCGAATGTCACACGGTTCGAGATTTTTTTTTAACTGCTCAGCCTGTTAATTTGGCCCCATGTAAGCTGTACCCTTAGGGATGTTTTGAAGGTTCCACTAATGCCTTTTTTCTTTTTCTGGGAAAAACTGCACTCTATCCCTCGGTTCTGTCGCACACAAAGCTTCACACATTTACACACAAACCTGATCACTAATGTGGAACGTTTCCATTCACTTTACGCCGACAGGATTGGATACAGAGGTACAGAGCGAATCCGTGCGTCTGAAAGGGAGTACTGTAGCAAACGACCTCAATGCACTACAGGAACTCACGGGATGTTTGTCACTGAAGTGGCCACAACGAACTGTGAACCGCGAACCGATCGTGGACGACGGTGAGACAAGTTTTACCGGAGAACGCTACATGAGCCCCCAGCAAACGATGTTTTCGGTGGGAATGCGCTGTGGGCACCTGGTGGGAGGTGGTCGGTTCTCGTGCTCTCTCTCTCTCTCTTCTCTCGCTTTCTCACCTTCCTTTTCGAATATGATCAACTGCCGTCTCGTTTGTTCACTCACCCAATACACAAACACACGTACGACAGTATGGGCCACGGGCAGACGGAATCTTCTCGGTTCCTCTACTTGGTCCCTTAAGGCTGAGAAACATGCTTTGTAAAACGCACGACCAGAGAATGGCAGACGATCGTGCGAGGGGCAAGTAAAGCGAATGGACCGAACCGATCGAGATAAACCACATATCGTAGACACAAAGTGAAGTTGCTGCTGCTGTTGCACTGATTCTTCCTTATTAAGGCGGGGGATAGGTTGAGTTAGGAGGAGAAGATGCAACACGGCATCCCACAGGTCTTTAGGTGATCGTGCTCTTTTCGATCACTGTTTTCTCTTTCTCGTGTTGCTTAGTGTTACTTCAGTTCTACAGTGCCTACTGGTGGTGCAGCATGCCGCGAAGATGCCCAGCCTCAGCATGAACTGTTTACAACCGTTTTGTGGTGACCGTGATGACGTTTTTATTTACTTTTTGCCAATTTTTACTACAAAATCAAGCCATTACCGGAGATGTTTTGATTATATTTTCTTTTTAAATTTAAATGTCAAACCATTAAAATCCTTTCCTTGGGTTCCGATATTTAAACGACGGAACATAAAAATCAAGAGTTGTAAACGTTGCCGCTGCTCTGCTTCAACAACAGGGGCGATTCTCTTATCTTAATTATTTCTATCTTAATTTAAATCTTCAGCTACCCTCCATGCCGCCTTGTTACTTAACAACTCATGTTTTTTGGGCAAACACAAGAAGATTGACAACCATCGTTGAAATATTTTGTCTCACAGTCTGCACACAGTGATGCGCCATCGAAGCCGGCGGCAAAAGAGGCGCCCGTCTGCGCTTGCGTAACCTATTTTCGCACCGTTTTACGAATGGCCAAATAAAGCCGTGATTCCATCTTCCCTTTCCCCCAACCAACAACAAAAAAACAAGCCTCCTCCACCGTTCGCGCAAGTGAAAGCGAGAGTGATGACGTTTCACGCGCCAGCCCGTACCGCCGATGCGCATGCTGAGGAGGTGGTGCGAGCTTTAGCGAACGCGAGGTGCGCATCAGACTACACAGTGAACCATTTCTTTCTCATCTTTGGCGTCGGCGTGAGCTGACAGTGGGAAAACCATACTTTTTTTTTTGACACAAAGACAATGACGTCTTCTGAAAAGCTCCCCCAATGAGACACTCACGAAAACCCGGCATTCTGAAGCAGTGCACGAAATTTACTCGTGCTTGCCGTGTTTTGCGTGCCGTTGTTTAGGCTCCAGCACAGACAACCGATTCACCCCGATTTGGTTCACCTACCACCGCGGCCATATTATATGGCTTTGATGTTTTCTCATCACGGTAAACACGACTCGCGCGCTCCGCTTTAGGTCGGAGAGGCTGCAGTAGTTGGGTTGTGTAACGCAGCAAACTTAAACGCACACACACACACATTAACCCACCCAAAGAAGGTTGTGCGTTTAGTGCGAGATGCTTCCCTGCTCTTCCTCGAGACGCTTCCACGGGTGGGGCGCATGCAGTAATATCGAGGGTCTTTTTTTTTTTTTGGGAATCGCAGTAGTCAAGACTATTTACATAATCATGCATCGTCTCCACAGGTAAACAAAATAATCAATTTCGATCCCTTCCGGTTGAGGGAGAGGGTGAGGGTTTTGCAAAAACACGAAACCACTGCAAACTGCTCGGTAGCACTACCAACAGGCACTGACTATTTCGTGTCTGGGCGTGGAGTGCTTTTCTTTGTTGAGCTGTTTCCCATTTAGCCTTTTCTTCATCGTCTTTTTTTGTGGCAAAAGTTATATAACTTACTGTTTTGAGTGAAAACGGAGAGCAACCCAAAAGAGGGTGACGATTCCAATAGCACCATCATCGCTCCTCTAAAACCGTCATCTCCTCCGTTTGAAGGGGTATGGGAGGTGGTGTTGTCCTGGGCTGAAGGGCAGAGTTGTCGGCTGACATTTAAAACGCCTGCTGACTGACTGGCATGTGTGCACACGAACGAGCGAGAGAGAGAGAGAGAGAGAGAGAGAGAGAGAGAGAGAGAGAGGCAGGACAGCGCAGTCACTGGCGTACCGAAGGCAGTAAAAGTGGGGCAGCTGTAAATATGGGAAACTTACATTTAGAATCAAGTTTATTCCCACACACACACACGCTCCCTGCCTTCCCCGCAGAAAAAGAAGTTTTTCTTCACCTTCAATGCAAGCAGCGGGGTTAAAAGATTCATCCGAAAATACCAAGGACCGAACAAGATTGACTTCAAGCGACGAACCCGTTCTGGCTACCTTCACGACGTCGAGGCAACCGGAGACGGTCGTTGCAAGAATCCGGCAGTCCGTGTGTGTGTGTGTGTGTGTGTGTGTGTGTGTATATGTGCATTTGTTCGCATCCTCGCCGTTCGATCGTACACCTTGTTCTACGTTTTAATCCCACGACCTTGAAACTCGTGGCAG
>KB697315.1:0-31552 GCA_000349165.1 Anopheles christyi
AAAAAAAAAAACAAATGCATTTTAGAACAGGGATGATAAATGTTATGCGATACGCGCTCTAATCTAATGCAAAGATTTAGTTTAAAAAACACACAAATCGTTTAGATGGAATTTTACGATTTAAAAAAAACTGTTTAACCCTGTCCCAACTCGGTTGGTTTGTTCATTTGTTTGCTTGATTTGTTTTCCCTTACGTTGTTACTATTTTCCCTATGTATTTTTTGTCTACAGTTCGTAACAGGGTGCTTTTTCACAAGCTTATCATGCGTACAAACCAAACCCTGCCTCGAGTGTAACAAAGCTGTAGAAGAAACAATGTGCAGGGGAAGACGACTTCGCGTTTTCGAGTATTTGGTAGAATCATTATATTCTTTTTTGTCGATATAATAAAATGATATGGGGAATTTTAAATCAAACGCTTTTATTTGTAAAACGATATGTCGCCTTTTCCGAATACACAGCGATCGCTGCATCCTTTTTCTTTTACTCCTCCACGTCAATAAGTCAAGTGTCAATCTTTAAAAGCGAACAAACAATTAAAGAAAAATAATTTAAGAAACAATTACTTAACGTATTTGATAGAAAACGGTGAAACACTACAACACTCTGAGGAACGGAGAAACTAACCACGAAACGAAATCGAATCGTCATTCACGTGGTGTTGAATAGCACAGCAATTACTATAGCTTCATCAGATTTTCGTTCCTTAATTTCGTCTTAATTTGCAACCGAGTGTCGGTTCGCGTAATGATTTCGGTGCTGCCTTGCGTCGCGGACGGGTCGAATCGGTAGACAGGACGGACATGTTCTCCGTCGACGAACTCAATTCCCTCGTGTACAATCCAACACTCGTTGTCGTCCCATCGTTGCTGTTGTTGATGCTGCTGCTGCTGCTGCTGCTGCCGTTGCTGCAATTATGCTCCTTCATTGGTCCAATTAGTTTCGCCCTACGCGTTGGCTGATGTCGCTCGAGTGCTACATTGTGCTCCGTAAGCGGTTGTAACACAACGACCGGATTCAACGCAACATGCAGATCGGGTTCGCTGATCGCTTTCGGGGGTCGTCCGCGGCCTCGACCACGACCTCGACCACGACCACGTCCACGGCCACCACGTTGAATGGGCTGTGGGTCGTGAGTGTGTATTGCTTCGGTGGCGGTTTTCTTCGCTACCGGTGTGCTACAGCTAGCTACAAGCTCGGCAGGATTAAAGATCGTCAACTCATTTTCCTCCTCCTGGCTGCTGTTACTGCTGTTCATGAAACGATCGTGCTCGGCAAGCGCCTTTGTACGATTATTTCTAGACAGCACCGTTTCACTGACCGCTTTTTTCAAACGCGATCCGCATTCACCGGCCTCCACAGACTTGGTCAGCGATGACCCCTCGTGGTTGATAGTTCCTTTTTCGGCAGCGGGCGTGTCTGGCAGTTCCTCATCTTCATCATCATCATCCATTGCTACCGGGGAAAGGTTACGCAGTGTTTCACTCAGTTGTTCTAAAATGAAACATACAAATTAGTTATTCTAATTTTCTTCTATAGGCAAAAAGGGAGCGAAACGAAAAAAAAACAATTACCATCAATATCCATTTGGTTTGCGGTCCCGATTGATTGCAAATCGGTTATATTGCCCTGTATATTTGCGTAGATATGTCGTCGGCTGCCTTGGCTGTTTCGTGATAGCTTGAATGCCCGCTCCTGGTCGATCGTTTCGAATGATTCGTCAAAGCTGGTGTTCTTTGACGCACGCTTTAATCGCTGCACTAACGGACTGGCTACTACTTGCGCGGTTCCACCAACACTGGACCGACATTCTCTAGAACGATTGGATGCGTACGTTTCGTCAACATTACCATCATCATCACCTTCTCGTTGCTTGATGCTAGCTTCCTCTGCCTCATTAGCTTCTTCCTCTCCTCCTTTATCGTTCTCAATTGCCTCATCACCAGATTCGTACTCTTCCGGTATTGAATCTTCGTCCACGTACGGTGGATTTTCCATCCGGTGCTTCTCGTACACCCGGTGCGCTCGCGGCGTGTACTCCTGCATCATGCGCTCGGCTTCCTCATGCGGACGGTTAATGCGCTCGAACACGCTCTCGGTCTGGCCCTGCACGGACAGGACCACCTTGGTAATTAGCTGCATCTGATCCTTTAGCTTGCGAACCATATCGCGCAGCGTTTTGTTTTCCTGTCGCTCACGAAGTAGCATTTCGTTTGTCGAATTGTAGCGTTCTTCATGAAGCCTTATTTCCTGGCGTCTCTTCTGGGTTTCTTGTGCCAACTGCTGATTGATTATCTTGTAAGCCGTTAACAGCTTGGCAGTGTCGGCTATTCGCTCCATTCTTTAAACGCGGCACCCTAGCGCGACTGTTGGCGGTTCAATTTGCACCCTTTCGTTTTTTGATGCTGGAAACTTGTTGTCCTTATGAAAAACGGTACTGTACGGCTGCAAGCACACACAGACGTTGTCTTCAAAAACGTTCAACTGTCAACCAGTTTTGTCCCAAGAGCAAGCACACTTGGACTGAACGCAACGTTGAACATGGTAATGCTATCATTTGAGGGAACAGAATTTAACAAACATTAGCAATGTTAAATGTTAACAACTATTTACGATTATTATGAAATATTCATAAATCACTTATATTCGTCATTTTTACAAAACAAACAACACGTTAGCTTGAAACTATTTCAACTCTTCAACCAGCTGCTATAGATGGTGTAATCTAAGCTGCGCTCCAATGTCAATCTGTCAATGTGCTCAGGCAGCATGTTTTGTTCGCAAAAAAAACGACAATACTGCAACTGCCGATGGTAAAGTGAACGTGAGATTGTTCCAATACTGCATAAAAAAAACTCCCACACACACACATACGGTTTCGAGATTTTGCTTTGCAAGCTATTTATCTGAACAATCGAATAAACATAAAGCTGCTCAGAGACGCGGTGCAGCGTCTCGTTTCCAGTTAAACGTTTACGATCATCCCTCGCCTGTGATAAACACACACGTTCGCGCACACGAGGTAAGTGTGTACAAAGAGTCAAATGTATATGTATACATACGCGCGAGACTGCTGCTGCAGCCGCGCGATATCGTGATTCATACATATTCGCTTGCCTCAGAACAAAGCGCCATCATCGATGTGTGATGGATTGTTATTTTTCCTCTTCTTAACATAAGCTCTTCCCTACCCGCGGTGATTCGCACCCTGCAGCCTCACAAGGCAGCCGTGTCCAATGTTGCAGCAGCAGGTGGAGTGCGTCGTCGAACAAAGCGGTCGCGGGTTGAAGAAAGCTCAGCTCAGTAGTCCCACTGCCACTGACGGTGACGGCGATAGGGTTGATAATGACGGTGGCTGTACGGTACTAAAAGGCAAAAAAGCATTGCGTCGAGAACGCAAAAAACGCAAACTGCTAGGACTGTCCGCGTTGATGATGTTGAACGAGCAGGACGGTATCGGGAGCAATAGAAACAGAGGCACACAACTGGACGGTGGTGACGACGACGACCAACACTCATCCGAATCGAACAACAACCTGCAGAAAGCATTGTCCACAGTGAACGAGTCTGACAATCGGTTGAAGCAGATTTTGGCCAACAATCGTACCGCATACGTCATCGGTGAAGAGAAGGAAGCGCCCTCGGTCGATGCTAAACGGCGACGTGAAGAGTGTAACGGTGGTGGTGCAGAGGAAAACGATAACGTTGCTGGAACAGCAACAGCAGCGGTCAAGTGCAAGCCACTTACCAGCGGGGCAGATATAGTTGCGGGTACATTCAATAACGACACCGAGTACCGCGCCCTTAAGGCGTACGTTAACCAGAAAAAAAGCATGCGCTACGTACCGCGCGTTTTGTTAAAGCCGATCGGGCAAAGTGCGTTGCTCGACCGGAATGAGAAGAACGAGGAACGCATTCCGCTACTCCTGGATGATATTCAGGCACTGCTGATGCACACGCTCTTGCGTACCGATTCACCACTTGCACCGCGCTGGGTATCGATCGACAAGAACACGAAGCTTACCCACACGACCGTACTGATCGTGGAGGGATTTTCGTGCGAAGATTACGTCACCAACCGGGAGCACATGCCCAATTGTGCTGCAAACATCTTTGGCCCCCAGCTGACGCTTCAGGTTGTGTACCCGTGGACGAAAATATTGGAAGAGGTGGCCTGTGTACCGCTCAGCGATACGCACAAAGACGTTCTTGTCGCGGAGTATGGATCACTTGAAGCGGCCATGCGTATGTGCAAGGATCAGATGTTGGTGCGGAAAAGTGTTTTCCGGAACATTGGACCTCCCCGCGAAATGGAACACACCTATGTAGATCTGCCGAAAAGTGATAAATTTCCGCGCACACTGCTACTGCTATCGCCGATACAGATGATCAACGAAGGTTACCCCGTGCCCTTGGCTGGTAGGTTTCGAAGACACGAGCTATATAATTGTGCTTGTATGATCCTAATCGCTCCTTTTTTAATATTTTCATTCTCTTTCCCCCTGACCCCCCTATCAAAAAATAGGTACACTAGAAAACAGGTACAAACGCTTTGTTACAACGAGCGATTCATACAAACCGGTCAATTCGCGGTCGCCCATGTACGGTATCGATTGCGAGATGTGTGGTGCAGTTGGTGGTAAGTCAGTATTGACGCGTGTGTCCATGGTCGATGAGGCGGGAAAGGTTGTGTACAACGAGCTTGTACAACCGTACGAGAAGATTGTCGACTACCGTACCAAGTTCTCCGGCATTACGGCCTCGATGCTGCGTGATGTTCGCACCACCCTGGCAGATGTACAACGCCAAGTGCGTGAACTGCTTCCGCCGGACGCAATACTGGTTGGCCACTCGCTCAACAGCGATCTGTTGGCAATGGAAATGCTGCACCCGTACGTAATCGACACGAGCATCATCTACAACATAACCGGCAATCCAATGCACAAGCAGAAGCTGAAGATTCTGACGAAAAAATTCCTCGATCAGGATATTCAGGGCAGCACCGGTGGGCACGATTCTATCGAGGACTGTGCGGCAAGTTTGGAGTTGGTGCAGCAAAAGCTGGCCAACAGCATCTACTTTGGCGACCAGTGGCTGGAGGATCGACGCAAGTATCACAGCTACAGGTCTGGGACGGGACAGAACGGTATCGCCCAGTTCAACGAGTCGGACGAGCTAACACAGGTGGCCGGTTCGCAGCAGCCACAGATCATGGCGACCTTGTTTTCGCACGCGAAAAAACGTAACAAAAGATCGGTCATCGTCACGAACGCTAGCGAGGAGCTGACCACGTTCAAGAAGTATTTCGGTGGTTCGATACCACAGCGCGAAAAAGCGACATCAAGTGCACAGCAGTGGTTATCGTTATGCAAAACATCATCACCGGAGGAAACAATTAACATGACCGCGAGTAATTGCTTGCAGTTCGATTTTAATCTCGCATACGTCCGGGTGCCAAACGCAAACGGCAGCGAGAATGGTACTGTGGGTCCTGACGATAAACAAAGGCTCGCCAAAGACATCGATAATTGGGTTAATCAGCTGCATACATCCTTATCACTGAACGGGTTGCTCGTGGTGTTGTTAGTCGGCGCGGAAAAGCCTCGCTCGGACCGGAATCATCGTATCGGCGTTGCTATGGTGCAAACGAAGAAACCACCGAAATGAGATTTTTCCACCGTTGTGTACAGCAAGCTATGATTCGAGTGCAGATTTGATGTCATATGAAGGATATGAAGATATGGGATTTATTAGGCAAACCATTAAGAATTTGATTATGTACATTAAGAATAAAGTTATCCTGTTATGAAAGTTGAATATGAACTTTAACCGAAATTTATCAGGAGTGAGACAAAAAATATATTATTATATTGCCTAAAATCGCCTTCCTATTGTCGGTTTAAAAACCAAAAAAAACACTAACGAATCATTCTTATTTGTTTATTCCACATTTCAATAATGTGTGCATGTCAGTCAGGGGGGGGGGGAGATCAGTAAAAGTCTACATATGCGCAAGCCTGACTTGCAATGCGCAATTTTGTAGTACTGCTACTGTCTGGAAGATGGCGCCATAAACGCAAATTTTTTTTTGAAGCCTTGGCTTCGCGTTAACAACCTAAGCGGTCATGCCATGACGGTCTTAATATAGACTAACCTGACTTTTTTTAACCACATAACCGGTTAGTCATTCCTTGCCACAGGGAGGAAAACAGTCCGGATGAGAACTGAACTACATACGGACTTTACAGAAGCCACTGCATTTATCCATGAGATTACAAGGCACATGACATTTCACTGCTGATACATGAAGACACTAGTCGATCCTGAAGGCATGCACAGAAAAGACCGCGAAATACGACTTTGAAGTCGAAAACCATGAACCGTTTCGGACATTATAAAGCACACTTAACAGACACTAGACATTATACAGCAACACAGCACATGCTTAAGTAAATGACAATATATTCTTTGACGAATGTGAGTTCAGTACATGTTACAACTTCCTTCACTTTTGCCCCTCTAGTGATTGGATAATGACAACAATAAATACATGATATCCCATACAATGTTCGTACTACCATCATCAAATAAGCTATCTATCTTCTGCTTTTCACTGAATAGAATCATGAAAGGGATTACTTGGAAGTTTAAGATATAATCTACATTCAATAAGTGCTTCTTTATTTTGCTTATAGCATTATTCGAAAGGCAGTGCTTACGTAATACACCATTTACCGTTGGCTGCAAAACCCAAATTAATTCACAAACGCTTTGTTTTACTTCCTAAGCAGTGTCATATTCCTCTCGTTTTGCTTAATTGTAAAGGCACTTAGGTAGTACAGAGAATAATTACAGTTATATCTCCTATCATAGATATTTCTGGATACGAACTTGTGTTTCGTACGTAAAACAAAATGCAGAACAACAACTTTAGTTGGTAGGAATAAACAGTATGAAAAAGAAAACTCACAATTTGGCACTACGCGATGACTCATAGGAGACGCAACTCCTATGAACTCCAGTGGGAATGCAGGCATTTGGAAGGAACTCGTTTCGCTCAACTAAGCTGACAAAATCTGTTTCAGCCTCTACACATTTCGAATGTGCTTGCGCACAATGTTAAGCTCGAAATGCGTTCTCATTGTCTTATACGTCCTCCTCGTCGTATCCTTCCGGATCAGTGTAAAAGTCTGGTTCGCCGCTTTTTGCCATTCGGTACGTCTTGTGGCCATTGCCTTTCGCTTTTGATACGATCTGCAACAGCTCCCGGCCAACAATTGGATTCACATTACGGCACAGTTGATAAAGCAGGAACCACTTTCCAATGCCTTGACCGTCGAGTGCACGTGCCACTACTAATGTACGAATTGGGTACAGTGGTGCGGTAAGCAGCCAAAGGCGAAAACTTTTGCTGCACAGCACGACTATCCAGAAGAGTAGATTCAACATTGATATCAGCAGCAGTCCCAGAAACCATAGCCAGAGGAAGGCAAAAATCTTCTCATTTACCACGTTCAGCGGTAACAGGCAGAGTCCGTCACGGTTTTGCTTCGATCCGCTGGGTCCAACGAAATGGAAATCACATTTGGCAATTTTCGGAAACACCTGCGAATTGTACCGACTCCATGAGGGAAAGTCGAACGAAAGCAGTGCTTTTACGGCGGGATGATAATTCGCCCAGAAGCCGGAAAAGATTACGTTCACGAGAAAGATGTTTAGCAGGACGTTACAGAAGTTGAGTAGCGTGCAAAAGCAATAACGCATCAGGTACGTCCGGTGCAATCGAGGAAATTCGGCTGACAAGTAAGAGACCAGCTGTTTCTTGCGTGTTTTCTCCCAATGATCCGAAACAATGGGTGCAGCTGCGAAGGAGTACACAGAAAAGTAAGATTAAATTTCGTCCGCACTGGGCACGACTGTTTCATACATACTTAGTCCATCACAAAGTGACTGCAAACGACCAGCCTCCCAGGCCTTCCACAGGAAGTTGGGCAACGAGAACATGCACGCCTGCAGTGCTAATATGAACACGACCCATTGGTAGTATTTCTGATACGATCGCTCATTCTCCGGAATGTGTCCAATCTTGGCGTTGATCTTCACTAAATCGGTGCTATCCAAAACTACATAAGAAAAAAAAAAGCGCGGAGAAAGACACACACGGACAAATATTAGTAGGTAACCTTACATCCAGCCTTTACATCGCTGCCGAGATATCGGATACAATACCAAAGTTCGGATCGCTGCTAATGTAGGTGCCCATGATCCAGCAGAATTCGTTCATCGTCGAAGCAGTCACCGTTCCGGATCCGACGACACATTCGATCGGATTGCCAAAGTATTGGCGGGCCGATAGCAGCAGGGACGCTAACAGCAGAAGAAACACCGTTACGCGACAGTGCAGCCGCCATACGAGATCAGTAGAGTTGATCTGCTTGATTTGCAGAATACTCTGCAACGGCCTGGCGAATTCCAGCATGATGCTGTATTGCTGATAGCTGGCAGATGTTACGCGGTTGTTACGAAGCACTTGGAAATTCGAAGCAAGTTACGCCGGTTTGCTTCAGAAGCACATACCGGACGATATTCTTTTATCACTGCAGGATCGGTACAATTGTATTCTCTGTTTCTCTTGGAACAGCAGAATAGAAAGAGCTCACGGCATGCTTGCCGGTGTAGTAAATTCAATTCAAAAATGGCGGCTCTCGATTATCCGGGCTGACGCGAGAACGCAAGGGATAGAGAGAGCGAGAGAGACTTCTTGTGCTGATCATTAAAAAACGTATACTTAACTTATCCTTCAAAATTTCTTTTTTCTCACTTCTTATTATAAATTAGCATTCTTTTAAGGTTAATAATTATTTAATGTACAAAAGGCACCACAGAAGAGTGGGATATAATTTCATCGGACACTGCAAAGCTTTCGGATGTACGATTATGACAGCCTTTTGACATGTGCGCCGTATTAGCCCGTCGCGGTTTATCCCGTAGCAGAATGTCAATTTGCAATACCAAACAACTCTTCGCTCGATTGCTTTTGGGAGATAAAAATTACCCTTTTCTGTTGTGATTTTGTCACACAATATAACATTCTTTAGTGTAAATCGGCTCGTAAAGTCCATTATAATACGATGGACAATAATTTAGAGGTAAGCCATTTAAATCAGAGTCAAATTTCGCCATGCAGTTTGCAGTGTTGTGTACGAGCAACAACAAACGAAAACGGACCGTGTGAAAACTGAAGATCCAAAACTGACTCGCTTAGTTTTTATTGCAGCAACAAACGAATGGCACATTGGCACCACCGCCAATGGTACCCGCAGAAATGCTGATGGATGGTTTGCCACTCGATATGGACGACGGTGGTGGTAGTGATCGTGATGGTGAATGGCCGGTTCAAATGGTTCCGATAGTGCAGGACGAAGAGGCAGACGCTGAGCAAACCGAACTGATGAATGAGATGGATCAACAGCAGGAGGAAAACTCACAAGACGAGTCACAACCGCTAGTGTCTCCACCGCCAGCATTGATGTCCTTGAAGGTGGACAATCCCGACGATAGTTTGAAGAAACCATCCGAATTGATACTGCCCAAAGCGCTGGAAGACGTACTGGCACTGAAGACCATTCGCGCCCAAGAGCTAGGGGCCGAAGAAACGTTGGCCGTAGCTGGAGCAGTATTGCCAGGTGCATATCTCGAGCAGGATGGTGTCATCGAGTCCGATGACGAGAATGCGAACGAACCGAGTGCAGCTGACGCGGAAGGAGACGATTCGTCTATGCATGGCGCTTTTTCTGACGCGGAACAAACGCGGGTGGAAGGAAAACAGGACAAAAATAGACGCAAAAAGAAACGAAAGAAGGAAAATCGTAAGGCGCGCCGTGAGCAGATGCAAAAGGCACACGAACAGCGGTTACAGCAGCAGCAACAGCTACAGAAGCAGCCTGAAAAAGTAAACACAACACAGCACACAAAACATAAACCCATCCGGACGAAAAATCCGGTACAGGAAAACAGCGCGGAAGGTGGCGAGCAAGGTAAAGAGCAACGAACAGCTGCAGAAACAGAGGATCCTTCCCTCGCGGTAGAGGAAAATGCAGACAAAGAGGACACGGAATCGGACCAGGGGAAGGGACTGAATGGCGATCAAGAGAAAAACGGCGACCTGGAGGAAGCGGAAGAAGAGGGTGGTCAACGTACAAATGGGCAGAAAGAAGATGAGGACGGGGAAACGGTTGACCATGCTGATATTGAAGAAAGCGACAAAGGGTCAGTGACCGCGGTCAAAACGCAGCCGCCAGAAGGGGAAAAGAAAACCACAGCAAATGCGGATGATATCCTGAAGGATGTGGAGATTGAGTATGTGCCGGAAAAGGTGACCATAGCCGATCTCGGACCGATGTACCGCCAGTTTTATCGTGTGTTTGAAATCTTCAAACTCGACACCAAATCGAAAGAGACGGTGAAGAGCACGGAAGATGCAGAAAAGGAGAAAGCAGCGGCCGAGACGAAGAAGATTGACGACGGGATGGATGATGACGATGATGATATGGGCGATCAGGACGAGAAGGACGATAAGGAGAAGATTTCCAAACGTAAGCTGAAGAAGCTGAATCGGCTGACAGTGGCAGAGCTGAAGCAGCTGGTCACACGCCCGGATGTGGTCGAAATGCACGATGTAACGGCGCGCGATCCGAAGCTGCTGGTGCAGCTCAAAAGCCACCGCAACACGGTACAGGTGCCACGGCACTGGTGCTTCAAGCGCAAGTATCTCCAGGGCAAACGCGGTATCGAGAAACCACCGTTCGATCTGCCCGCTTTCATAAAAAAGACGGGCATCATGGAGATGCGCGCCTCGCTGCAGGAAAAAGACGAAGCAAAGACGCTGAAGGCGAAGATGCGCGAGCGTGCCCGGCCAAAGATGGGCAAGATCGATATCGACTACCAGAAGCTGCACGACGCTTTCTTCAAATGGCAAACGAAGCCGCGCATGACCATCCACGGCGACTTGTACTACGAGGGCAAAGAGTTTGAGACGCGTTTGAAGGAGAAGAAACCGGGCGACCTGTCAGAGGAGTTGCGCATCGCGCTGGGTATGCCAATTGGGCCGGCCTGCCACAAGATTCCACCACCGTGGCTGATCGCCCAGCAGCGGTACGGGCCACCGCCAAGCTATCCTAACCTGAAGATACCTGGCCTGAATGCACCGATTCCCGAGGGCTGTTCGTTCGGCTATCATGCGGGAGGTTGGGGCAAACCGCCCGTCGATGAAAGTGGCAAACCTCTGTATGGCGATGTGTTTGGTGTGGCCGGTATGGACGGTGAGGGTGGAATGGGTGAGGAAGAGATAGACCGGACAGTTTGGGGCGAGCTGGAGTCGGAATCGGAAGAATCATCCGAGGAGGAGGAAGACGAAGGGGAAGATATGACGGCACAGCCCGACGAGAGTGGTCTGATAACGCCGGCCGAAGGACTCGTGACACCATCCGGACTGACCAGCGGTGTACCGGCCGGTATGGAGACGCCGGACACGATCGAACTGCGCAAGAAGAAGATCGAGAGCGAAATGGAGGACAACGAGACACCGGTCCTGTACCACGTGCTACCGGAGAAGCGTAACGAGCGTATCGGTGCGGCCATGATGGCGTCAACGCACGTGTACGATATCTCCGCCGCCGGTGGTGGAGGAGCGGCCGGTGCCGGTGGACCCGCAGCAGGAGGGGCTGGTGGTCGTGGAGCGGGTCGTGGCGGTGGTCCAGTGGATCGTGAGGGCATGGTCGAACTGGCGCTCGATCCTTCCGAGCTGGATCTGGATAATGAAGCGATGGCACAGCGATACGAACAGCAGATGCGCGAACAGCAGAGCCACCTGCAGAAGGAGGACCTGTCGGACATGCTGGCTGAGCACGTGGCACGGCAAAAGTCGAAACGAAAACGGCAACAAACCGACACGACCAGCAAACAGTCGAAGAAGTACAAGGAGTTTAAATTCTAGACGACCACGCGAAAAAAAACCCCGTTTTCCCCTTCTTTAGCAACACTTGTGTTAATTTTTTTCAAAACTCCCTATTCCTGAGTGTATCCAATGTTCTACTGTCCGTTTCTTAGCGTATATTGTACCGTTTTGCTACATTCGTCTGGATATAGGTTCATCTGTAGTCCGGCCAGGGATTCATAACTATTCTGAAGTGAAGAAAAGTGAAATTTAATAATAGAAATAAATTACTATCTTTCCTTGGTATGTCCCTTCTCCGTTTCCGACGGAACGGTACCGACGTGAATAAGTGACAGTGTTAAGAATTAATACCGAAGGATGATAAAATCTGGAATTCTGGGAAGCTTCTACAGCACTAAAGTCACTTGTTAACGCAGCAGGGTTAAGCAATAAATTAAGGAATGCTTTATTCGCGAAACAAGTGGCATGGGGGCTGTCTATGTCAAGGTGCCCTCTAGTACGCATTCACAGCAGTATCTGATACTTGTACTGCTTGGGCACCTTGGAGATTATCATTCGCCCGTCGTAGCTCAGCGACGCAAACATCCATGGATCGGCCGTACTCCACTCTACGCCGTACACTGAATCCTCGTGCTGATCGAAAGTCTGCAACAGTCCATCAGCCAAATGCTCCCTCGGTTCACTACCGGCTCCCTGCTCACCCCCATCACCAGTGATAACTTCCGGCGCTTCGGAACTGACGCTACCAGCGCACGTTAGTAGCACCTTACCGTCACTACCGCTGGACAGTATCAGCTGATCGTGGTACGTATTGAACCGCACACTCCATATCCAGTGATGATGATCACTGCGCGCAAACACGTGCTCTTTGGTGTTGCGAAAGTCCCAAACCTTTAGTACACCATCGTCCCCTCCCGTTACGATGTGACACTGCTTGTTTGGATTGCAGTCTAGATCTCGCACCAGCTGGCTGTGTGCTTCGTCGATACTCCACACGACGTGGTTGGGATCTCGCACATCGTACGACCTGAAAAGTATGTTGTCAATTGAAAGAGAAACATTAGAGCATCAATCCTGTAAGTGCAAGACGTTCTCTGCTCATACTTTATGCTACAATCATGCAGCGCTATGAAATGATTGCCCTGATGAAAATGAGACCAACGGCCGGTCGTAAACTTGGGCACATTTTTAGCATTTATCTCCGCCACGACGCGTGTAGCCGCTTCGGCCCGATTAAACAGTACAATCTTTCCATCCACCACACAGGCCAGCTGGTTTGGGTCGGTCGGGTGAAACTCGGTGGTACGAATTTCCACCCCATACCCTTCGGTAGTGAGCCTTTCCACGTTCTCGAACGTCAGAAACTCCTGCTCGCCGTCTTTCGATTCGAGTGATTCCGGCAGGGTAAGGAGTGCCGTTTCCATCACGACCTGCGTTCCCTTCAGCAGACTGTAACAGCTGGCCAGCAGGCGCGGATCGTGAGCACTTGCCGCTAGCCGCCATACTTCCCCAAATGGATGTGCAAAGATACGCGACTGTAAGGCTGAACTGTCCTCGTTCAGATCGACTACGTGCAGTTGATTGTTGGGCTTGAGGCTTTGCGTGGCAACGAAGAATCGCACATCGTTACTTTCGGCTTGTTGCGATGCGAGAGCTCGCGCCTATAAACGGATCGTAAATTGCAAATAATTTCTAAAAATGCCTTCGTTTTGCAACCCTTTTTACACACCTGAAACTCAAGTCCATACACGAGCGAATTGTTTTCTTCCATTGTGCTGTGATGTTGTATGCTGTTTTTGCTTCGCCTTTATCCATTTGACAGCTGTGTTTATTGATTGTTTGTTTATTGATGACGTCACCAAGAAAAAAACAGATCGGACCATGGAAAACAATTGCACATCTCGCTTGCAAAACGGGTAACATGCTATTCGCTTTTTTTTTCCTCAACCATTTTTCGGACAACTTACCCTTTTTATTGCAACATAATATTTTGTCATCTGCAAATAATTAACATCAAACAGAAACGCGCACAAGTTTAGATTCCGCTTAGTTGCTGTGATTAAAACGACCAAGAGTTCATTTCGCTTTTCTACTGCACACAAAATTATAAATAAATACATAAATTCTTTCCCTCTCCAGACCCAAACTGAAACTGGCGAGCCTTCTCTGTATTCGATTCGTTCTGCCTGACTGCTTACCGCTCTGGCCGAGATTGCAGTATGAGGACGATGGCCAGCAGCCACCGCACCACTGAGGAGATTGATTTTGTTTTTCCCTCAGTCGAGTGCCTTACATCTTCTACTGGTCACAAACACAAACTAAACTGTTCCATCGTTCTGTGTACTTTCGCTTTTTAGAATCTTCCCAAATCTAGCCTGTGTGTCATCTACGTTAAACTTTTTGATTGTTGAAAATGATTGAAAAGAGGTGTTGGTTATCGAAGAAAATCGGAATAACGCAAAAAACTATTGCGACTAATAACAATATTCAAACAAATATAATGATGGTCAATATTAAAAAAAATCTTAAAAGCAAGAATATTACGCTGTGAATTCTATTCCACTATGCACTCCAAATGAAACACGCTGTTTTTCATTCATCTCCTTCGGTTAGTCCGCTAGCAGTAACATTTTAAGTAAATTGAAATCTCCGCATCCTCAAATCTAAGCTGTTCACAGTACACAAAAAAGGGAAACAAAAGCTAACACAATAAACATAATTTCTGTTCCTTCCAAACGGATCTGCACTACGTGCGGACGATAGAGTTTAATCATCGCTTTCCCTACCCCTAGCATCATGATAAAAAATATTGTAAACTGACTGTTGAGTGAATTGTTGAACAAATTTAGGATAATACTTTTCTCTTCCTCGTACAACTGATAAGCTTTTGTTATAATTTAATTTCACGCTACTAATTTTTATAACAATTCATATTTATGATTCACGAAAAATACAATTTGAAAGCGATGAATTAAACTCACACATCAGTCACAAAACCTGCTGGTCGATCCGATTCCTGACTCTGACAACGACAAGGCTGACTCTGGCTAATCTTCTATCAATAAATTGTTCTACTAATTAAGGGGAGGGCTGTGGTTGGTAGTTTCAAGGATTCATCCGGGGAAATGGGGGAGAAGTAGGAAGGGGAAAGCTACACTCACAAGTCCCGCACTCACTCACACATGCACACACTTTAGGAATCCTTGTTCTTTTCGTAGAAATCGTCCAAATACTTTTTGTACTCGACCTGGTTCGGCCACAGCTGGGATGCCTGCGAGTTCAGCGGGCTGTCGTTGTTCGGTTCCCCGAGCAGGGACTGAATCGAGAGCAGGATCGTCCGTACGTCGTACAGGGCGGACCACTTGTCCTTCAGTATGTCAAGGCAGATCGAACCGCTAAGGTCAACGTTCGGGTGAAAGCAGGGCGTGATGAACTTGACGTTCGGTGCCGAGTACGGGTATGAGTGGGGGAATTCTAACAGCAGCTTGTACTTCTGCCCCTTGTACACGGTATCATCAGGGCCGCTGATAGTGCCGATCCATTTGAAGAAATTTTCACCCTCTGGGAAGGCGGAGATCGACTTTTCCGACGACAGCATCAGCGCCATTAGCTCTTTTTGGAGTCTGTCGAAAGAAAAAGTTGAAATAAAAGTTAATCGTCTTGTATGACAAATAAGTAATTAGAGGTTAAGAGAATGGTTATAATTTTTCTATACATAAAATAATAATTTGTTAATACTGAGATAATGACAAAGGTCAATGAACTTAAAGGTATTTGATGCATATCATAACCAAACATTCTTCTCGGTATTTTTTTTCCGGTAGGAAGTTGGTTTTGAAATTCTCCCATTCACCGTTTATGAGCATCAAAATTGTAGTAATCAAATCAATTGTTTATCGATTATCTTGTTGGTGCAGTGGGCTAGAAGATGCACAAAACGTAGGTAGGACAGCTGAGAAACCGTTACCATTTTCAAAAACAGTTACAAGAATGTGAGACGCGTAACGCCATGACAGATAGGGCCCCCTCTTACATCTTCCTCACTTCCAACTGCTTGGGGTCCTCCCTTCCTCGTAAGACACAAAATGCATTGTATGACGCTACAGATGAGAATGTATCTAAATATTGCATGGGAATTGCATAACTTTAAATATCTTCCATCCGTTTACTGGTATGAATACATACATTACTACTCGGATAAAACTGTACAAAACATTCCTCATCGTTTCCAGCAGCGATATGATGAAAAGGGTGTAAGTGTCCCATCTTTTCACGATGGAGTCATCGGCCATCTGGCGTAGATGGCTGTGATCTTTCATACGCGCGCAAATTCATCCATAGTTCAATTTTCTTCGTGTAGCAACCCTTGTGGTCCCGAACATAATGGAATCAACACTCACCTTTTGCTGACGGCCTGGTTATTGTTGTTTATTAGCGCCTCATCGTTTTGTTTCGATGGGTTCGATGACTGTGCACGCTCGGGGTTGATGTTTTGGGCCATTCTTCCTTTCTCCCGTTTATTGTCGATCTGCTAACCAAACACACCGGCCCCTCTTCTTCTTGAACGTGTCGCGACTCCTCCGTACAGATCGCTTTCCTTTCGCACAGGTTGCCTCCCGCAACACACTAGCGCACTTATAATGCGGATGGTGAATAGATGCAGCTGCTCCTTTGCCTACCTGCCCTTCCGTTCGTAGCTTTTCGGGTCAAACCTGCGATAATTACACTGATAGAGGAGTTCTGCTTCGCCAGCGACGCTTTGCCTTTCCTTCCTACTGACCAGCTGGGCTGGGATGCAAGTCTGGAGAGAATTGTTGCTTTAACACACTCCACTACACTTCCGTGCCGCGCACACCGTTTTCGATTTCTCAATGGCGACACACACTCACTCTACACGCCTTAAACTAGCACAGCGACTTTGGGGGATTGCGTTGGCTTGGGATGATGCTAAGAACTGTACGCTAATTCACAACCTTTTGCAGGCGTTCGACAACTCGCTCGTTCTTCGATCTGTTTCAGCAGCAGTTTTGTCAAAGGCAACCTTGAGTGTGATGCGTTTCGTTCCTCTTTCTCGGCTACAACAATCGCCTTCGTTTCAGTTTGCTGCGTCTGGCATTTAATAATTTCAGATAGGGCGAGGATGCTTCTTCGAAGGGGTGTAGCGTCGCGTTTTTAGTCACTGTTCGAAGAATCCAGGTGAGATTCCAGCGTCGAAAATAAGAAAAATGTAAATTAAAACGTGTTTTGAAGCGACAATAGCCATTTGATTTAGATGCGTCGGATATTATTACACTTATAATTGACTTACTAAAACGAGAAAACACAGAATAGTAGCAGAACATGTGTAGAACATTCCACAACAAGCCGTTACAGCTTTGGTCTTTTGAATAACCGCCTTTGAAACACGCATTAGAAAACGTCACAAAACGACAGCTAATTGTTTTGACGGAAAGCCGTTACAAGCGATGGTTAGTCTCAAGCAGCTTCTACACGTGCGCATAAAACATTAGACAACACATGATAATGTTATTTTTTTTAATTCATATACAAAAAAGCGAAGTTTATAGCTCTGGTGAGATGTGAACTCCTCTCTTCCTAAGTTCTCTCTCTAATATATTTTAAAAATCTAGCATATTTATTGTTTCTTGTTTCTTTATGTTTATGAGTACAGTGTATTCGAACATTGCATTATTCCTAGATTATTCACATAGATTCTCTGCACATGGAACTGTGCCTTAAACTGTTGGGAAGCATATAGTAACCTTGTGCGTTTTAGCGTAACGCTTCTGGTTTATTTACGTCAACAACCAAACAATCTTTACCGAAGCAAAAAAGGGGTATCAAAACATTTTGTGCTCCTTCGCCTGGTTTCTCAAACACTTCCTGATTTATTTCGTATTCTTCCTTAAAACCATTAAAATGGTTTACATTCACTTCCCTTCGAACTTAACCGAAGAAGAGCTGATGCTACAGGCCAAGTACGCTAAGCTGCGTAAGAAGAAAAAAGCACTACAAGCACTGAAGGCACCGAAACAAGAACCTGAGAAGAATTTGCTTCCCAAAAGACCGGCAGATGCCAGAGATGCCCGAGAGGTCGCCCGCAAGCTTTTAAAAAGCGGTGCCATACAAGCAATACAGAAACCTCAGCCCAAGCAGGAGGGCTCGTTCAAGCGACCGAAGGGCCAAGAGCGGAAGCGAACCCAGCCAGAAATGTCACCAGCCGGTCAGTATCAATCGTTCGGAGCTTCTACAGAATTTGAAAGCACCAGCACAACAACACCCACGACCGTCAGTGGGCCGACTGTACCACCAGCGCCTGTCGAAACTCCCAGCAGTCCAGCAGAGAAGGAAACAAGCCGCGTGCAGAACCTTTACCAACAGTTTGCCAACGAACGGGAGAAGGAGGATCAGAGCGATAAATCGAAACCGGGAGTGGATGCATCGAAAGACAAACCACGTTCGGGGAACACGGTGTACGTGTCGGGCAACAAGGTGACGGAGAACTTCCTCAAGAAGCATTTTACTGAGTTTGGCGAGATTCTTAACATATCGATGGAGATCGAGAAGGGGCGAGGATTTATCACGTTCTCGAAAACGGAATCCGCTGACAAGGCAATCAGTGAGCTGCATTCGAAGACGATCGGAGGCATACAGCTGCAGGTGCAGCTGGCCCGTCGTCAGCCACAGATCAATCCCATCAACGATGCAGGTTCGTCGGCCGTATGGTCAGCACTCGCTACCAACCGGTCGCAGAAGGGCAAACACAAGGACAATCGTGAGCTGGTGTGCTACGATCATGATGATATTTTTTAAGCAAACACTTTACACTCACTACATTTGTGGTTATGGTATTTTAGCTGTCATACCAATTTGTAGGCTATAAGCAGATGAATAAATTGAAATAAGGAACTAAAATTTAGTAGAAATACAATTGTGAATAAACATACACTTGCTAAACGCTAAATAAACTGGATCCCATGGTTAGCAAAAATCATTCGAATTCCGCCCGGTGAAAATAGTACACAATACTAGCATGACGTACGATTTCAACAACACAAGCTTGTTTACGAACAACTTAGTTCCTTTCACAGCTGTTTTAGGTGAACAAAGCAGCAGGTAGTAAATGTATAAAATTGCAAAAAATATTTTAGTCTTAGCTTAAAGTCTTGGTGGTATCCAAATTCAACAGAATCTTAGCAATGATGAACTCGGAAATGAGCAGCAGCATGCACTCGGGACGCCCGGAAAGTGATTTCAGTATCGAGTGCTTCCAGAACTACACCGCCCCGGAAGTGTTTGTCCAGGGATTGGCTGGTCTGGTAAATCAAACCGATGTGGAAGTTATGATACGAGCACAAAAACAAATGCAAGTACTTGGTTTGTTAAAGTTAGTCTAAGGTACTAATCTACCATCCTACATCTCAATTACAGGCTGCAGCGTTTCGAAAAGACGAACGAAATGCTTCTCAACTGCAATGCGCTCAGTGCCAGTCGGTTAAAGATGGCTACGGATGATTTTAAAAAGCACACTAAACTGCTACATGACATGAAGAAGGATCTGGATTACATTTTTCGCAAGATCCGAACGATAAAAACGAAAATTGGCAATCAATATCCGGCCGCTTTTGCCGAGGCAGAAGCGAAGAACAAACCGATTAGCTTCGACGAGGAAGACGAAATCGATACGGCAAGTCGAGCGGAAACGTTGGATGAGAAAAGGGATCAACCGGACAGTGGTGGCGGTGCTACACCGTCAACGTCCACGCCTGTTAAGGTGTCGTCCGGTGGCAAGGGAAACCCATCCACTAGCAAGAGTGAAATAACGGAAATTGGTGTAAAGGAGCGGAAGAAAGTACTTATTGGAAGTAGAGAAAATTCAACCGTTGGCTATGTAAAGATGGAACAAAGTCCGGAAAATCGCAAAACTGGCGGCGGTGGTGGATCGAGTGGTGAACAGAAGCGACGTTCGTTCCGATCCGCGCAGAGCAGCTCGACCGACAATTCGAACGAATCTTCGGATTGTACTTCGGATACGGGTTAGGAGTGGTGCAAGGACAAAGTATTTTAATGATCTCATTCGTTTAGATGACCAGATGATGGTCTCAAGGTTAGTTAGTGTGTGCAAGAGTAGATTTGTTTAATGCTAGTTATAGTATTTAAATTAACTCTATCTGATGTTCTAAAATGATAAAATAAACAGAATTGGAAACGCTGAAAGATGGGATTTGGTTGCTCTAAAATTAAAAAAATGGAAATAAATTGCTTTAATGTTTTCCTCTGTTCCAAGGCGCTATTGCTTTTGATTGTTGGAAGGGAAATTAAAAATAAACGGAATTTGTCAATTTGACATTTCATGACGGGCTTTTGTTGTGATACGTTGGTTCTTCGGTCTCTTTATATTAGCTCCCTTTTCCGACATCGACGCACCGTGAAAACTATACAAAAAGCTAAGTTTAATGTCGAATTCCAAAAATCTTGAAGACGATGACGATTGTGACGATTGGTTCAACAAGGACGAAGAGGATTTCGTTGTAAAAATAAGCAACCAGTCCGACTTGGATGGTTTTGATGAGGCGGGTGACGGCAAAGCAGACGGCGGAAGACCGGGAACATCCGTGCGGGACATGTTGGAAAACTTAAAGTTTACATTAAACGGTACCAACGGAAAGCGGATGATAGGTTAAACCGATTTAGTTTATCCGTTTGTTTCGTTAATCCCTTTTCCAGACGTTGGAGGCAATTATGTCGATTCAATCAAGAACACCACCTCGGATCGATCCGCCAAGTTTGAGCTGCCTAAGGGAGGCCCACCCGGAAAGTACATTCAAACCATTCCCCTCACGAAGCTGGTCAACATTTTGGAAAATGAAACACTGTCAATGTTTGCCGACCTTTACGTGCAGAAGGAAGAGTTGCTCGCAACGCTCGCGAAGAAAACGTATGGCGAAGAGTTGTTGCTGATATTGATGAAAATTATGAACAAACTCAGTACCGTACCGCTGTACGAAACGGTAAGGCAGCTTTTCGGTGTGCTGGTAGAACAGTCACATTTTTGGGAGCAACTGCTAAAGTTTTTCCAACAACCGGCTGAAGGGGAAAAAAAGAAAAAGAAGAAAAGCAAAATCGTCCGCCCGACCGTTGCACGAAACGATATGATGGAGGTGGTGCTGAAATTTCTAACCGAAACAAAACGGCACATACCGTTGTTACCCCAGCAGGTGGTGGATTTTTGTGCAAAACTGAAGAGAATCTCTGCTCCAGATGATAAGGCACAGCTGGAACTATTGCACGAGTTGACGCAAACTAAAGTGCAGCAAGAGCATCCGACAAAACAAATCAGTGTATGTAGCCTAGAGCTGCGCATAATGGAGAAAACTTAATTTGATTTCTCGCTTTATATTTTACAGATTTATCCTACCATCGAGGAGTTGAAAGACGGCGCTGGTCCTTCGATGAATCTGAAGCAAAACATCGTGAAGGGAAAGTACCAAAGTGTTGAACACTATCTGGAGGTGCATTTGAATCTGCTGAAAGAAGACTTTTTAATTCCGCTGCGTATCGGCATACAAAAGTATCGCAAGTACGTGGAAACGAAGAGCCCCAGAAAATCGTTTGTCGGTGAGAACATTCGCGTCCACTACCCTGTCAAACTGCTGCTTCCTAGCACGGTTAATCGACGTACTGCAAAAGAGCAGCTCATACTGGTTGATTTAGATCCGACCGAGCGGGGTTATTCCAATATCTCTGCTCGCTACAAACGCTTGGCGCTACCAAACACGAAACGGTTCATGAATGGGTCGATGGTACTGTTCTGTGATGGACCGGAGCTGAACGAACTGGTTGTTGCCGTTATAAGCAATCGCGACGCGGCACAATTACTGAACGGATACATTTACGTGGAGCTGATCAGGTTAGAGCAGCAAAGAGAAAAGGTTGTACAGGCGGCCGCTAACGGTATGAACGTGTTCAATCGACCTTTGCTTATGATTGAGAGTGAAATATTTTTCGAACCGTACCATCAGACTTTTAACGCACTGAGCCGTCTACGAGAAGATAATTTTCCGTTGAAATCGTATATCGTCGATGTGACGCTGCCTGGGAAATGTTTACCCGGTTATCTGTACCAAGGAGGAGGGCATCTTTTCAACTACGCCGGTATACAATTCGATCTGAAGAAGCCCGATGAATGGCCGGCAAAAGCGCTGGCTACTGCTGCGGGCTTGAACGCGTCACAATTTGAAGCATATCGGATGGCACTTACAAGTCGGTTCGCGCTGATTCAAGGACCCCCGGGTACGGGGAAAACTTTTATCGGCTTGCGGATCCTTGAGACACTGCTGGCGAACACGGGCGAGCAGATATTGTTAATCTGCCTAACCAACCATGCGCTGGATCAGTTCCTGTGCGGTGTGACCCGCTTCACGGACAGCATCGTACGAATGGGTGGCCAATCGAAGCACCCACTGCTCGACGCGTACAACGTTAAGCAACTGCAGGAAGATGAACGGATCGACAGAAGGTTACGCATCAGCTACTACAATACGAAGCAAGAGTACCTGAAACTGGTGGAGCGGTTTGATGCGCTGCAGCAAGAGCAAGATACGTTGGACGGTATGACTCACGCAATGGAACAGTGTATGGTGAGTTTAATCACTATATTGGAACAACATGGAATGTTTCGTAATTTTTTTTTCCTATTTTGTTCCATCATAGGAAGAATTGCTAGACGCTTCCCGGCGTCTGAACGAGTTGAGTCAACTTAGTACACTGAAACTCATACAAGGCTTTCGTGTGGTTGCTATGACGACTACGTTTGCTGCGCGAAATCGCACTCTATTGGAACTGCTCCGTACGCCGATTGTCGTGATTGAGGAGGCGGCAGAAGTGCTCGAAGCACAGATTGTGGCCGCACTGACCCGTCACACCGCCCAATGCATTCTGATCGGTGACCACAAGCAATTACGTCCAACCACGAGCACGTATATACTGTCAAGTCGCTATCGAATGGATCTGTCGCTGTTCGAGCGTATGATCAACAATCGGTTCAGCGTCTCCACGATTATCGTGCAGCATCGGATGCGACCGGAGATGGTGGACTTGTTACGTCCCCTGATCTATCCGGTGCTAGAAAACGCTGATACCGTTGCTGTACGTCCCAACGTAGCTGGCATGATGCGGAATTTGTTCTTTTTGACACACAACTATCCCGAGGGAGGTGGAACCGCAAACGACTCCCCAGAGCGTGATGATATGGTAGATGAAAAATCGAAAAAGAACATATTTGAATCTCGATTCTTGCTTGCTCTTTGTGAATATTTGCTTGCGCAAGGCCAGTACACACCAGAGGATATTGTCATATTGACGGCGTACAACGGTCAAATGTTGCAGTTCGTGGCGGCAAGTTTCATCCACATTCACGAATCATTAGGTTTACTATAATCCTTGTTGTTGTTGTTTGCTAACAGGAGAAGAAAAATCACCCATCCTTGCACGGAGTCCGAATTGCAGTGATCGACAACTACCAGGGCGAGGAGAGTAAAATCGTGTTGCTCTCTCTGGTGCGCAGTGGTAACGCTGGAACCGATACGATTGGATTTCTTGCGCATGACAATCGCATCTGTGTTGCCCTGTCGCGTGCACGTGAGGGGCTATATATTGTAGGCAATATGGCACTGCTGGCAAAGTGTTCTAAAACGTGGCACCGTATCGAAGGGAAGCTGCGCGAGCAGGCTGCTATCGGAGATTCGATGCCGTTACAGTGTGCCACCCACGGACAGGCCGTGGAGGTGCGTATTTAAGGGAATGATTTGTACAACTGGATACATTATGCAATGCAATTGTTCTTCATTTTAGGTTAAAACATCTGAAGACTTTGATGATCTTGGAGTGGACAGCGCAAGATGTATATGTGGATTTCAACAAAGATAAACGATTATAAAAAAACAAATATACACAGCTCTCAATAGCTATCTCTGCATCGTGCCCGTTAGGGAAAGTGTGTGTATCTAGTAAGTATGTCCTCATAGAGGAAAAAATTAAATGTATTACTTTAGCACGAGACCGTGTGATTGTGAGCAAAATAATAATAATAATATTTAAAGTTTTGATAATTATAATCTGATCCACAAAGAAAGAAGAAGAAGAAAGTTTTGATAACTTTTGACAAGGACGACAATGATGATTGTCATGAATTTCCACTAGTTTATGAACACTAGTTTATTTGCAAAGTATTATCTCAAACATGAAATGAATAAAATCGTCAACCTATGCACAGTAATTCATGGGATCATGTGGTTTTTTTTTAAAATACATTTGATAATATAAACTTCATCCTGATAGCTTAAGGTTCATTAGTTTTTCAAGAACATTTTCATTTGGATTTGTATCCGTATCAGTCCCGATCGATTCATTATCACTGTCACTTTCGCTGCTATCGTCTTCCGACGATTCTTCATCGTCCGAGTCGGTGGAATCTGATTCATCCTGTCCTATTATATCCTGCAGTAATTTTTGCAGTAATTTCTCTTCGCCAAACCCGAGAGTTTCCTCGTGAATCTTAGGAAGCGCCTGAAGCAGGAAGAATCAAATAGAATTTACATTTTGAAACAATAAGGGTCATTTCACTAGATGTACTTACCTTTTCGATATCCTCTATGCACTGCAGCAAGGTCTCCTTGTTTAAGCCCCATTCCACGTAGCGAATGAAATCCTTGATAAAGTAATGATTGAGAACGGCACAGTCCGTTCTCTTAAATGCTTCGTACGTATGTATTAGCTGCCTCTGCATCCACTCTTTAGAACCTTCATCGGACATCCTTTTCATTACACATCTTACGCAGGCCAGCGAGATATTCTTGTTTCTATAGTAAGGATATGTGCAGGATCGTCGGTAGAATGATCGTAACATTTGTTCCACCCCAGCAAACTCGGCAAAGTACCCGAGTGTGGCCGATATTCGGTGGATGTTAATGTGAGAATTTGCCTCATTGAGCTCATTGCTATTCGTCAGCTGATCGTACACGACTGCAAGCATTATATCGATCAGACCGAACAATACTGTACGATGATCCTCAATCGAGGTATATGATTCTTTGTGACGTAGTTTTTCCTCTACGATCACCCGGATACGGTACGACTGCTCGTCCGTGAGTTTAGTTGGCGCGGGAAAGTTTTCCATATCAAGACCCAGCTTATCGATGCTAAATTGAATATAGTCCATACCATAGTGTTCGCCGTAAAAATCACTCTTCTCTGTCGCTTCCTTCATTTCCCATCGTTGAGAAAAGCTGCATTCTTGAGGATTGGGAAGCACCTTGAGCTCTTGGCTTGTTTCCTGTAAATTAGACAATCAAAAAGGTGATTTATCTAAGAAACCGGTTTGCAAACATACATACCAATGCAAGAGGACCGCTATAGAAACGGCAGAAACCGTACGGGAAAGATGATGTTTCGATGGCATCAGTTTTAGCTTTAACTTCCAGCGGGACACGAAACGTTACCGTACTTTTCTCATAATCTATGCTTTCTGGAAACGCTTTTCCAGGTTGAGCAGAGTGTGGTAATGGTATTCTATTAACAAGCGGAATTAATAACTATTAGTGTCCAGTTTGTGACGAAGAACGGGGCCTACTGCATACCTGGCGTGATACGGAGCTGCCGTAAATGTGCATTCGTTTGGGAAAATATCCAACACTAGATTACTTTCATGCTCTAGATCGAGCTCCGGTAGATCCAGCAATACAGCAATGTGATTACTTTCCAAAATTGTACGAAAACTTAAATTATCTTCCATCGTTGGAATAAGCGGTGTGCGTGTGTGAACTACTGTTTTGTATTTGTTTACTAACAACACGTGCTTGATTTGTTGCGCATAGCGAATCAAAATTCAAAAGACGAAACGCAGTGCTCAGAACGTAGCGTGGATGACCATTGGAGTTAAAATAAACGGTTTATATCAACTTATCGTGAAAATGCAGCTCTTATTTTGTTCCTATTACTCAGATTCTTTTGATAGTGATTTGACATTGTGGCAATTTCAAATTTAAGATCTATAAAAGACTGCTACAAACCGTCCTAAAATGAATACATGTAGCAGGGAATTATGTGTGTGTGCATCATGCTGTGAGAAATTCTACACTGTCTGTTGGTTTGGATGGGACACAATAAGCATAGTGGGGTATAATTTTTCATTTAATTTCGTCCAGTATAATTTTCTTAAATACAAGTTCGCCTTTAAAAGCTTTGCATCACAAAAATAGTTCAATAAATCTTGCAGTAACTTAAATTCTATGTGGCATAATTGAATTTGATTGTGGATTCACAACAGTTGCGTATTCCTATTATTTCTGCAAACCGCGTCTTAATTTGTACAGCGGTTCCCGCGTTAAAGTTGCGTCCAAGGGATCGTTCAGCTCATACCACATTCTTTGAAATTCAGCAGCGAACGGATCGATCAATTCAGGCAGGGAGGAAATGGTCACAGTGTCCCAGTGCGTTGTTAAGCCGGGAAACGTCCAGTTACTGGACCCCGCTATGAGCACCCCACTTTTCGGCAGCGGATCATTGTCATCCTTGCGCAGCATTGTTGCTTGTTTTCTGCCTTGCAACGCCGGATTGCAACGTGCACACGAGCTACCGAACCGTTGCAACAATCCTTCTCTATCGCTCATGACCGCTTTATCGAATAAGGTGTGCTGCATATTCTTTGTTGGCTCACCGTGTTGTGCGGTATGGTATGCAATTAGACAGTTGGCACAGTACCAATCTGTATCGATCAGACAAAATTTATGGTGCATTAGATACTCGCTTTTGTATTTGTACTGGACCTTTATATCTGCAGAAGGATAGTAAAAATAACGTAAGTTACTGAAGATGTTTTAAATGAAGGAAATTCATTCTACCCCTACCTTCAGTGATCAGATCACGCAGATAGGAACCTTCGTTGCCAACCATTGATTCGCACGTAACCACACGCACAATGACCGACCGTTCCTTTTTCGCTCTTATCACAGCCTCACTTATTTCACGCATGGTGAAGATGTACATCGCCAGACAGATGGATTTTTCCGCCCGATCTATATAGCTTATTATACGATTGATATGCTCAAACAAAAACTCCTGCGGGCTCGGTAGGGGTTGCACCAGCTTGCGCCGATTTATGAAGAAAACCTCACACGACTTGGGCTTGCGCTTTGGCACTTTTCGCAACCATAGATACAACTCGTAAGCCAATTCCGACGACACGATCAGCAAACTACCAGCGATGATGAATTTGCATGTTTTGCTCTTAAAAATGTTAAAAACAGGCTGCAGTGCTGCGTCCATTGTTGAGTTGAGTGAGCACGCCGTCTGGAATGATATCCATGAACGGACAAACAAAACGTTGCCGGCTTCTAGCTGTCAGCTTGAGTTATCGTTCCGTTTGTCCGCTCCAACGAATGAACACATCGTAAAAACGAAACCAACTAACAAATACGAACGTATAAATTTACTTTTGCTTCAAATAATATGATCTCCAGATGTACTTTACAGTCTAAAATGTAACAACATTCACGTTTTATTAATATTTGTGCGAATTTAATGGTCAAATCTTTCGAATAGTATATGTATACCCAAGCAAAATAGCTGACAGACCGTCATTCGGTCTGACAGGAAGAAAGGGAAACGAAAACAAATATTTTTTTTTAATACGACTTCAACCAATTTGCGTAAATGCATCCATCCTAAGGAGCTAAGACAGTTTTCACGCATTTACAATCCTATTATAGGTAAAGAAAACCATATCTTCCATCAAAAGTCCCGTGCAATAATGTGTGTGTTGTGTGCCCAGTGAAAGTGATCTTGCTCACATTTATTGCGTATACGATACATTGTTTCGTTGCGTCGTTGTACCCCTTTCGTTGCGGACCAGTTAACGCCAGCAGGTTAGCGTAACGGGGGGTGATAAGCGGCATCGCCTAATCCTCTCGTTTGCTGCTCGTCGCGGAAACGCTTCCAAATTATCAGCCAGACTCGGAGCGGTTGACATCAGTCAAAATTAATCTCTCGGTGAAAATCAACATGAGTGAAGGTGGAAGCAACGATGGCGCGGATTCACCTCCGGCAAAATCGGGTGTACTGTCCGCGACGGCTACTGTAGCGACTGCAGCAGATTCTAGCACCACTGAATCCACAGCCCCAGTTCCACCGTTACCGCCGCGGGAACATTTGGTAAGTGGACTACATACAGCCCAGAACAAAGGTCATTGGCGCCACACACTCTTCAATCGGTGTCGTTCACCAATATTGATGTACTGTTTTCCCTCTTTCTCTTTCTCTCCGCTGAAATTCCGCAGATCGTAACTGCCGTAAAGTTCCTCAACAATCCGAACGTAGTTCGCAGTGCCATAACGAAGAAGCAGGCATTCTTGCGTTCCAAAGGACTGTCAGAAGATGAGATACAGATTGCGTGTGAGCGGGCTGGCGTATTTACGACTGGCCCGGGGCAGACCGTCATCAGCATGGACGTGGAGTCGAGTGGTGGCGGTGTTGGTAACTATGCCAAAACCGCTTACCAAATTCAGCCAAGGCAAAACTTCCTTACCCGTATGAAGGACATGCTGAGCTCGGTGGCCCTGTTAAGCGGACTGATGTACGGCGTGTACTTGTTTTATAAGGTATTTCATGGTAGACGACGTGCGGCTGCACCGTTCAGCTGATGAGGACGGATTGATGTTTTCATTATGCCCTGCATGCTTATGCTTTCGTCGTCCTGCTTATAAAAATACACGACACAAATCTCTCTTTCTCTCTCGCTTATCTGGGTGGACTCACGGTGGTTGGGCTTTCAATCTTTTGTTTGTTTGCTTTCAATTTCATTAACGAGCGCGTTGTTGTTGAGTACCGTCTCAGATTATACGGTAAATCCGTCCGACCTGATAGAGGAACACAGTTTTACTGTTTCGTTTTTTTGCTTTCATTTGTTGATTTTAGAAATTCATTGAACCGCTGCTGTTTCGCAGCAAAAAGAAGAAAACAGTCACCGAACAGCTGACGGAGCTTAATCAGACAATGACGGTGAAGATTGATACGCTGAATGCCGAGCTGAGCAAAATCAAGGCAGAACTGAACCAGGTAAACCAAACCAACGCAACCGTGAAGGAGTTGGCCAACTTTAAGGGTGATCTTGATTCGATTAAAGGACTGCTGTTGAACAGGTACAAGGAAGGGGTGTGATTGTAAATAGCAATTTCAACAAAATTTTGTTTCTAATTAATACTTCTTTTCATCAGAAAACAATTTGCCGCACCAAACCTTCCCGTTGTTCCACCGTCCATTCCGGCATGGCAGTTACGTTCCCAACAACATCAACCTGTCAGCAGCGAAGGCGAGCACGACAAGCACGACGATAATGACACCGGATCCGGATCCGGTTCCAGTGAAAATGATGTGGTCCTGAAGAACAGCGATAGCAGCCTGGAGATTATGTAATTTGTTGAAAAACATGGAGAGATGTGTTTAGCGTCAGCCTAGCTGAACGCAACACTCCATCATGTCGGTTGTAATGACTATGCTATTATTTTTGTTCTTTTCGCCTTTACATTACAGATCATAAGCATAAGGAGCAGTTGAACGCACCCAAGAGAGAGAGAAAGAGAGAGAGAGAGAGAGAGAGGACATCTTGTTTATCGGCAACCGTCGTAAAGTGGAGCGTATAAACCAAACACAGCGGAAGGTGTTATTAAGACGACAAAGGGCACTTTTAAAAAGGGCCACATATTTCACATCGCAAGCATTTTTGATGACTATGATAAGGAAGGCAAGGAACGATAATGATCACTTGAATTGCTTCAAATAAACGTAAACGACATTTGAATGGAAGGATAATCGATCTCAAATCGTTGCAATATGTTGAAACGTTCCAAATCAACCACCCCAAGGAGCCCAGCCAGGGAAACCATTAGGCAAAAGTTTTAATGCTTTTCTACAGTACCTAACCGAAAGTGACATAAATAAGCCAATTGTTTTTCATATTGTATTTTTTTAATTATACAAACAGCTGCTTCCAATCTAGCTCAGTGTATCTACTAGAAGCGCTCCAGATAGTTAGGATTTTATTTTAACCCCCTTGAAACAGCAAACAGTCAGCCAATGGATTTATTTTACAGTGGGTAATAATCGGGTATAAAGCTGTTCAAATTGGTTGAAATTATTTTGTTTAGTTTGTTGGGTATGAATAATTAATTGGATGTATGGTAATTGGAAATATCATTTCAATACAAGCTTACAATAGATCATATGTAGATAATTCAAGCATACACTTCTTATTTGCCGGGTAAGGGTCGAACGAAAATATTCTCTATAACATGCAAAATGACTTAAAACTAGCATCTCGAACGTTTTACCGTGAACTAAATACTGAACGATGTACCTACTAGTAGAGGAATAAACCAACTCAGTCAATCCAGTTTTAATTATTACTTGTTTTTGAAAGGTATGGAAATCGTTGTTCTCCTGCATTAATCTAAGAAAAAAAAATCCCATTTCTCAATATAATATTAAACCTGTGCAAAATAAGAAAGCCCCCCAATACATTTCATTACGTTCTATTGTTTTCCATCTTTCTTTGACATTTCGTTCTCACAATGTGTTCCAATGATCTTCATCTATCTCTGTTTGTTTGTCTGTTTTTGCTTTTATTCCTTTAATCTTCTTTCCTTTTCTGTTTTGCGTTGTTCTCGAGTTTGTCTGCCATTTTTCACATTTCTCTGCTTACGGTTACATGGTTTCTTGTTTTCACACTCCAATCATCATGCTAACAAGTACTATTTACAACTCTGTGTGTTTTGACATTCATCGCTCTCCTACCCTAAACACCACCTTTGGATTGCAAATGTCGTCCGTCTGTGTGCTTTAACCTTTTCATCGGTTCAACTTATAAAGTTACCATTGTTTTCCACATAAATCCTCTATCTGGTTTTATCATAACCGTTGTCCCACATTTAAGGGCGAGTACACATGGGTCACAAGGGTCGTGTTGATCTTTCTCTGCTGGTTTTGTAATATAAAGTCCTGTTATTAATAAATCGGGATCAATTAACTGTTCTCAGATCGATGAATGGAAAATATATGTGTTCATGTCACTTTTTGTGTCAAGAAGGTTTTCTTTTCAAATGCAATTAATGTGTCTTCGGTTTATGTATAAGTTTTTCCTGATTTTTTTTTGTCATAACCCACGCAGACGCGAGGAGCCCTCTTCATTATGAACGGTGTTTCAATTTATACATGTGCAAACAACCGATATCGCAACACTGTGTAAATGTTCTTCTATATCCTTTTTCTTATGCTTGTTGTTATGTTTTTTTTTTCATCTTATTCCGCATATTTCGTTAGCACGTTCTCTTTGGATTGCGCGTTAAAAGTGTGTGTGTGTGTGTGTGTGTGTGTGTGTGAGAGTTTTATTTACTAAACTTGCTTAGATGTTAGACTTATTACTGCAGCATCATCATCATTACGCACGCAGATCATCAGCCAGCGAACTTACCTCATGATATTGTGTGTGTTTTTTTTGCTTACTTGATTTGTACCGTGTGTCGTTCACTCATATGTAAATGGTTG
>KB697317.1:0-10353 GCA_000349165.1 Anopheles christyi
CCCCCCCCCAACAGTCCGACGACCGTTCAGAAATGGAATCATTTCAGACAGTGCAGATTATTGTTACTATTGACTTGACCGGGAGTTCAATTGAACTCATCGTGCGAAGAATAAAATAGGGAGGGCAGCACATAATTAAACCGCGCTCAGGATGGGTAGGCAAATTAGCCTACCCACATCCTCCAACCTGTGCAAAAGGGGGCACACATCAAGGTCATCGGATGGGCCAAGGACGCATCACACAGTGCGGTCACACAATTGATGGTTGTTGCTCAGCTCTTCTCGAACAAATCGCACACTTCAAAGCATTCCCACTCACTAATGAAGCACAGAGTAAAATCGTTTCGGAGGAGACACGCACTAGGTTGGAGGTCACCGGTGAGCCGGTGTGTAATAGCCCATCTCATTAAAGTGACCGTCTGAATGCATTGCACTTGCGTCCGCGATGCGTTTCCACCATTGGCTTGTGCGCGTGATTGATGCACGCTTATACACATTATGTTTCCTTCTTTGCGTCAGCTGTGTTTCTGCCGGATGCCGATTATGCTGATGGTAAACTGCAATGTTGGTGGTAGCCCGTCTGTGCTTTTGCTAAACGCGACGCTGATGACGACGCGCCTGACAGTATGCAATCGCGAACGTACACCGAATTGCTATGAGTAATTGTGCGCAATGGGATGCATGATTGTGGGTGTTTATCTTTCACTTTAGATTCTTCCGTATGTCAACACGGCTTGTTAAACGTGAACGTGTGCTAACTTTTTGAAGTTAGCTCCATCAACGGGTAGAATGATTTATTCGAAACGACTTCATTATCTCGCGCTCGCAAGCACAAATGACAAGATGAAATCCGTTCGCCCGTTGCCCTGGCAAGTCTAGTTGGCCGAGATTTTTTTCGGCTATCATACTATTTGCCTCTAAATTATGCTGCTTTGCCGCCTGCACTTGGGAAACCAAGGCTATTCAATGCAAAGCGGCCTCAACAAATTAGATAATATGTTTACTTTGAGGATCATTTATAATTATTCCGGGAGAAACTCCCGGACGGTAGAAAGACGGAAGCAATACGAACCGGAACAAACTGGCCATCGTCAATGGGGCCCCTTTTGTTTGACTGTTTATGACATTGAATTAAACATGACCCATGACTTGTAGGTAACGATCTTCTCACGCATAATTCGTGGTCACGGTTTCTCGTGCAGTGACGTTTGCTTTTATTAATGAATGCTTAAAGCACCACGACATCAGCGGAAGAGGGATTTTCGGAGCGGTTTAAAATAACAATAGACGAACGGAAGAAACATAATCAAACCTTTCTGTACACCTCTTTGCTGCAATGATGTTAAAATTTATGTTTTCCGAGCTCAATTTCAATGCACGATTGCCAGGTTTAGTTCTTCTCATTCCCTCCAGCAATTCTAGTTTTCCGTTTAATTCGAACAAAAAGTATTACGCCTTGGTTAAAAATTGTACTCTTTTTTTACTTAAACCATTCTTTTCAAACCAGCATTCTCCCTACGGGTAAGCCAAAAACGGCACACAATTTGGCTGGAAAATAGAGCACACAAAAGTTCACTCAAATAGATGATGACAGACTCTTGACGGAGGTTCTGTTTCGGATTCTGGGAAGAGTGCTGCCAGTGGGGAAGATAAAAAACCCAGGAAACACAGAAAGTCACAATTCTCAACCACCTGTTAACGTGAGCTTTCAAACTGGGTAGGGAAAGAAGGAAAGCCCGAGTAAGTGATGCTTCAATCTCACATTTCACTATGGTGTGCCCTTTGGTGTCTGATTGAAGGAAATTCGGTCAGAAAGACGAGAGACCGAACGCTCGTTGCCAACTAGTGCGGCAAAAAAGGCGAAGCGGACGGTTGCTGGGAAAATGTCACGTTTTCAATTATCTGTATGATCTTGGAGAAGATTAAATGACACATCAAAGAGCTTGAAATAGGGAATCTTGTGTAGGGACGACACTAGCCGATAGTGAGATAGTTCATTGACGAACTCAGTAAAAAGCTAAAGATGTGCATTTGCTCTATTTGATTGATTATTTTTCAGATTTTTTCCAGCCGCTTCTACTGGTGCACGAAATTCAATCACTCTCGAATGTATACAAATTATAACCATCGAGAAATATACAAATCATAGCAAAAATCCAAAACAGTACCAAAATAAACGGCTGTTAGCGTCGTGTTAGACAGCTGAACATTTTGAGAAGCTGTACTTATTTTATTTTTCTCCAGATCAACAGTCATTGCGAAGGTTACAGCTGACAGACAGTTGCCGTTTAGCTTTTGCGCAGAAAACAATAACAGTGACACCAGTGATGATCAATGAAACGTTACATCCATCACTTTCCACGATGGGGGCAGCATAAATGCCTGCAGTTCCAACACACGTGTAAGACACTATTGTTGCTGGCCGCGTTCCGGACAGCTTGAGATGTAATTTAAATCCCATCAATATTAATGCAAGGCCACCAGTCAGAAGCGATCCGTTTGTTAGCCGCACGAATTGAAAAGCCTCCACTGCGATTCGTCTTATCAACGCCGCCCGGCATGAACTGCTGCAGCTGGTGCATATTAATGGTTTGCCCTTCGAAGATCGCTGCAGGCTTTTCGTGGTGTGTTGAGTGCATGTGCATTCTGTGTTTGGTTTATACAACAAAACGCAATTTCCTGCTAGCAATTTCCTGCTTGCTAGTAGCTGGTGCTTGATATTGCTAGCAAGCTATTTCATGAATGTATGCAAATATAATCCGGATGGTATATCGATGCTTATGAAAAGCAGTATAATCACAAGAATAGACACTGACACGCGATTACGAAACCATCAAATTTGATTTAAATCCAAGTTTATTTTATTATATTGTTAACATATTTAGGGCGACAACACATACACAGACACACTACCCCTCACGAGTTTGGAATAAACTCCTTTGTCTCCAGGCAGGATAACCAAGCAAAAAGTCACTGTTTTCCCTTCTCAAACTAAGATCGATCGTTCCACATCACTGCCTTGCAAGCCCCTTCACTTGCACCGCTTTTCCTCAAACGATCAAAAAAAGGCTGATATCCTTTAGCGTAAACCATCGCCGCCAACTCGTCCGTTGCGTGGAAAGGAACAACACAAACAACCATCACCCGGCGATTGAACATGGTTCCAAAGAGCGGGATGGTTTCTCCCTATCGTTGCTAGATCCTCGTTGTGGCTGTTGTGAAAAATGAGTGCACAATAAGTCTTGAAACAAGATTAACGACATCATAAACCAACGCCTCGCGGGTTTCGGCACCGAGCGAACGCTACCAAGAGCGTTACGCTAGAAAATAGCAGCAAACAAACGCACAAGTCTAATGGAGAGCTTGCTGAAGTACATTCTATTAGAGCTTGTTGGCGAGATTTTGTTCCACCAACAGCTACCTTAACCCCGCGGGTGCAGAAAAGTTAATTTGCACTGATAACGGAAAAGTTGTGCATTGGACAGTTCACCGACGGATGCTCTTTTCGTGCAGCAGAAGCTACCATTGCGACACAGTGATGTTGGCAGAGTCTTACCATCGAGCTTGAACTGGTTAAAAGCTCACGAAACTTACCCAGCTAATTGATTCCGTCGGAGATTACATTAATGAACTGCTTGTATATTAAAGTATGTCATCCATTTGCACCTTAATTAAAGGGTCGAGTAGGATTTTCGACACATTTTTCAAGGCCTTCAAAATTGGGAGTTTTTTATGCCTAAGCTTCAAGACCTTTTTTCAAATGTTTGCACTAAAACACAGCAGTGTGTGTGTGTGTTGCACAGCTTTACGTTTAACAAGCTAACAAATCGTTCCGAGGGAAATGCAAATTTCCCACCATCATCACACAATTTATCATTTCTTATTGCTTCATGCTCCCATGCTGCACTGTATACGGAGCACCGCAGTGGCTGACTCATACTGACGATCAAACCAACGGGAACCAAGACTGACTCTCGAAAACGCAGCAGGAAGTCCTAGTTCTCACCGTACCCTGTGTTCTTATGGAGCGCTTCAACACCATCGGTCTTCCAGATTGGCATGCGATATGGGGCTCAGCTCCTTCACAAGCGAAGAGAGCAGTACCGTCCATTCGCTCATTGAACCTCACGGCACCTCGCAACATATATTGGCCCACTGAAAATGGCTGCGGGTTCGTTCTGAATAGTCGAGAAGTGTTCTCTTGCAAGACGTCAGCGAAACCACGCGTGGGTCCAGTCTGTGTGACGGTGCACAATCGTTCCAATCGTTCTTTAATGACAGCTACAAAGCATGGGGTGCTCGTACTGGATTGTGTAAAAAAAAAAGGAAAAATACAGTACCACCATGATCATCATGAGTTGAAAGAACAAAATCAAGGAACACAGCTGCGTAAGCAACCAGATCAGGAAGTGTAAATCAAAGAAAAGGGCTACTCTCTGTGCTGTGTAGGTTATGTGCTGCAAGACGACGTACCACACCATCTATCACTCGGAACAAACCGGGTCGAAATATATGCCCGTAACCCCCTTCCACCCCCACCCGTATATCAGCAGCTGTCACGTACGATGCAACACCCAAACTCCACACAGCACCTTTCTCGACCCTGCCCAGTTTCCGGACAAATGCAAATGACGATTGCTCTTTTGCATCAGTCAGGAAATGGGCGGTGGCAACGTCCGGGCGTGGTGGTACAATCAAATTAGTTTCCAAAAACAGGGCCATTGTGCCGTCGCAAAAATTTGACTCATTGCCTTTGGTTAAATTGCGAAAATGCTCCCACAAAACCACAAAATCATCACTCGCGGTACGGAATTAATTGAACTTTTGCATTGTTTTGTGCGGGCTCTGGCTCTGCGCTGGTTGTTGATTTTATATTTTGACTCGAAATTCCGGCCTGCCTGACGCTTCAATCCACTCTTACGGACATTTCGGACGTCAACGTGGACAGTAACATTTATCATCACAACAAAACGAAACGCCACCGGAACCATTATCGGGCAAACAAGAGAATCCCCGCCCCCTCGTGCCTGGTTACACAAAACCCCTCGCTTTTCATGGGCACGGAAAATGATGAAACGCAAATAATACTGAACGGTTCGGGCGTAGAAGTGTGTGCTCCTCCGGTACAGCACACAAACTACACCAACCAACGATGCGCTCACCAACAAAATTGTTTGCAAAATGAACTGACAATACGCAACATCGCGCACGCGGTCGTCCGCTAGTGCCATTGCCCGCCGGAGCCTAGACATGACATTACAGACACCGTAGCACCCGGCAGCGTCGAGGACGAGAGTGACCCAAAACCCGTCCGCTAACAAATCATTAATTTCTGACTTCTGGGATTTGCTGTAGGGCAACGGGGGAGGGGGTCAGGCACAGTGCACCCGTTGGCGTTCTGTGGTTGTCAAATATTTATTTTCCATTTTTACTGCCCTTCTTTCCGCAGGACGATCTACCCGGACAAGCGTTGCTGGATGTGGTTTTCGCCCGCCTGAATCTGATAGAGACTGCCTACTTTGGCATCCGGTACATCGATCAGGATAATCAGACGGTAAGTTGGCGTATTTGGACGCTGTGCGTCAGGATTCTGACTTTCATCTTTACCCATTTTCCCTAGCATTGGCTCGATCCGGGTGCGAGACTTTCCCGTCAGCTGAAGGCGGGCAAGGTGCCGTACGATCTATACTTTGGCGTTAAGTTCTACGCATGCGATCCGTGCAAGCTGGTCGAAGAAATAACAAGGTAAGCGTCCTTCCTCCGAATCGTCAAACAAACGTCAACCGAAGCAGCGTAGGCGGCAATAAATATTGGCATTAATTATCCAACCCTATGTCTCCCATACCGGTCCATATTCCCCGCAGGTATCAGCTCTATCTGCAGGTCAAGCAGGACATTCTGCAGGGTCGCCTGCCCGTTTCGTTTGAGCTGGCAGCCGAACTGGGAGCGTACGTCGTGCAGGGTAAGCTGGCTCAACTATTGTGACGCAAAAATTATGCATTGTTTTGATTTTGTCCACTTCTGCTTTCCTGGTTCGCTTTAACAGCCGAGCTGGGCAACTATGATCCAAGGAAACATCCGCCCGGGTACGTGTCGGAGTTCCGGCTGCTCAATAATCAAACGAAGGAAATTGAGAGCCGCATCCATGAGCTGCACATTCAGCTGGAAGGCATGACCCCGTCACAGGCCGAGTTTAACTATCTCGATAAGGTCAAGTGGCACGACATGTATGGGGTGGATCTACATCCAGTGCTGGTAGGTGATGGGCTGTAATGTGTCCCTCTTCACGTGCTTTATTTTAAACAACCATATCCCGATTCTCCAACACTCCGCAGGGTGAGGACAGTGTGGAGTACTTTCTCGGCCTAACGCCCGGTGGAATCGTGGTGCTGCGCAATAAAACGACCGTCGCACACTACTACTGGCCTCGGATAGCGAAGGTCTACTACAAGGGACGATACTTTATGCTTCGCGTCTGTGATAAAAACGTATGCACATTTCGCCTACAATTCATCCTGTTCCTCCTACGGAGCGAAACTTATACGCGCCTTTTCTCCGGCATGTCTTTCCAGAATGAAGTTAGTACGTACGGTTTCGAGACACCAAAAAAGAGCGCCTGCAAGCATCTGTGGAAGTGCTGCGTGGAGCACCATTCGTTCTTCCGCCTGGTACGGGTTGCACCGATGCAAGCCACCGGTACCCTTGCCAGCAAGTACAGGTATGTTAGGATGTTGCTTTCTACTTTTTCCTCTTGTAATCGCTCTCTCATTTTCCGCCAATTTCTTGCCACCCAGTGCTCGTTCGGAGCGTCAATCGATGAAGGACCTCTCGACGCAACAGCGTGTACCGCCCGCGTTCACCCGTACACCGTCACGCCGACAGCCTCGACGTGTGATGAACGATCCACCGACGGAGGATAAGATGTTCGATGCACCAAAATACATTCAGCAGGAAATCAAATCCGTTTCAATACCTCAACCGGCCCAATCGTAAGTTTCCCTGTTCGTTTTCCCCATTCGTATGCTTCTCTTCTCATGACACTTTCTCGATTCTCTATCGTTCACGACACCCATCTACACTCGCACCGACTAATCCGCACCACCATTCTACTTTTCAATGTTTGTGTGTGTGTGTGACTGTTTGTTTGGTGTGTTTTTCACGTGGTGTAGCTTTGAGAGCCCTTATCGTTCTACTTGCAGCATACCGGCTGCATTGAACGGTAGTGGCGTTGGCAAATCGCAGGCATCCGTTGTTCCGCCGGACTCGCCGCGCAGTACGCGTAGCGCGCCCTGGACGCGGTCCCAGCAGCGTGGCCTGTTCGGTATCAATTCCAGTCCCAAGTCGGTACGTTCGGTGTCGACGCGCATGAGTGCACCGGCCAACAATAGTCGGATGCGGTCCAGCTCGGTCGAGAGCCACTCTTCGAACGAATCAAGGTCGGGCAGGCGACGTCGCCACAGGAGCCGCCGGGTGTCGGACAATGAGAGTGAAATGAGTCGCGGTTCGGGACGCTCGGGACGGTCGCATAACTCCCACCGCAAGCATCGACGCCATCGCTCCAAGAACCGACGCAACCGGTCGGATACGGAGAGTCGCGATCGTAGCTATTCGGGCCACCGGCGATCGACGGATTCGATCGAGCTGGTCGATTCGGGCGAACAGTGGCTGGAGGTGCAGCGTAAACAGCACTCGGACGCGGTACCGAAGGCGGCCGTCATCAAGAGCAGTCAGGTGATGAAGGGTACGCATCCTGATTCGGGCATCATTCAGCATCATCATCGTAGCCGGCGTCACCGCAAGCATCGATCACCGTCGGAGAAGATCTGGTCCAGCGAGCTGACGAAGCATCTGCAGTTCGATCTGGTCGACACGACCGGCATGACGGAGGATCAGTTGCGCGAGATTCCGTACACGGTCGTCGAGACGAACCACGCCGCTAAAAAGCCCAACACACTCAAAGTGCACAAGACTAGTCATCAATCGTCGACCTCATTATCGAGCCACCATCAGCATCACCATCATCAGCAGCCGCTTCACCAGGCGAGCAATAATCGCATCGACCGGATAAGGGATCCTTACTCAAAGGGTGGCGACTGCAGCTTGGTGGAGAACGGCCTCAATGGTGGCTCGATACGGTCGGCTAGTACGATCAGCTCCTCGCGGGATTACGATCGTAACTCGGGGCTTATAAGGTAGGGTGGAGATCTTTGGACATTTGTTGCACAGACACTGACTTTGATGTTCTTGTTCTCGCTTACAGGATGATGTCCAGTATGAGTATGGGAGACTTCATCTCCCCGACCGGATCAAGCTTGAGCCCGCTGGACAGCTCGGGACTGCGTGTGTCACATGAACACACAGATTCGGGCCTTGGAGCTGATCAAGACTATGCGTACTCGTCTGAAAGGTACGGGACCGTCCACTACCACTAACTGATGATTTTCTTATCTCGATGTGCATCCATTGGTCCCGTTTCAGATCCAGCGACAGTGCCAAGTACGGTACGAACAAATCTTCTGGCGCGTCGGTAACGTCAGGCCAAACGAAGTCCTCCTCGTCCAACACGATGAAGTCGCACCATCACACTGTGAGTAGTAGGAAACCTCCGCTCTGTCCCGGTCGTCCGGGGCCGTTGCAAACGAACCCGCCTGCCGCTATCACACAGCAACCGCAGGCACAGCAACAGCAGCAATCACAGCAACATCAGCAAAGCACATTTTCCTCGGTGCCTGGTGTACATAGTGCCAACGGCAGTAACAGTCGCTTGATCAATACTAACAACACATACTATCAAAACAATCACTACACCTTTAGTCTAACCCGAAACCCGAAACCTCATCAGGCTCCCCATCATCCTCACCTGCAGCAGCAGCAGCAGCAGCAGGGTCATCACGCATTTCGACACAACCTCACTAACAATCTCGGTGGCCGCGCCCATCCGGTCGGTGTCGGTAGCATTGGCAATGGGTTAAGCACTAGCACATACCTGGACACGGTGGCGACGCTGTCGTCAACTGCCGCGCCCTACCACTACTACTTCGATGGGACCGGTTTCCGGTCGAATGTCGTCGGTCCGACCGGAACCGGCATCCATGGACTGGGCCCGGGTGTCGGTAGTGGTGGTACCCGCGGCACCAAGTCCGATATCGGCGTACCGATACACCCAAAGCGTCACTTTCAGCAACAGGCACATCAGCAGCAGCAGCAGTACAACCACATCACCAGTGTGCACAATTTCAGCCGTACATCCGGTGGCGACCGGAAGCAACGGCATCCGATGATACAATCGCCATCGTTCAACAAGTCGATTGACTATCTGGAAAACTATAAGACTGGCGTGGAAAGACTTAACCAGGGTGGTAGCAGTAGGAGTAGTAGTGGCCTAAATAATAACAATCCGGATACTTTCACCGGACTGCTGGGCATGGGTGCCACCGGCAGTCAGAATGTATTGAACAACAACAACAACAACAACAACAACAACAACCCGAATGGTCCTTGGGAAGTCATCAACGGTACCAAGGGTAATGATGATGGGGTCGATCACGTTGGTCCGTTGATTTGTTTCGATACGAACCGGAACCAGGATGGCACACGGTCGGAGGAGCATACCGTCCACACGCCGACGCGCCAGTGCGAGGGCAGTGTAAGTAATGCTGAACGGTTACGTTTCGCTTGCATGTGTTCGCTTGTCCCTTAGTGTGCTAATCTGTTAGCATGCATGCACAAAAAATGGAAGGAAAAAGGGACAGTTATTTTTCCTTTCTTTCCTAATGATTTTACGTCGCATTTGCATGAGTTTTTTTCTAGCTTCCTTTTGTAGCTTGTAAAGCCCCTGTCGGGTATGCAATTCGCTGTTCGAATTTGTTATTTTGCTGTTTTTGTGTTGCATCTGTTTTGTTTTAACTATTTGTTTCCACCCATCAATGCCTACTTCTCCGTAGTTATGCTCCTAAATGCATGCAATGTCACAACAGCTTTAACAAAAGAACTGGAAGGGAAGATTTTTATTTAGCGTTACTTTTGTTCTAGAGTTTCACTCACCCAGCCACAATTTTTCCACATCGTATGGCTTTTGGGTTAAGAACTTTCCTCTCCACCCCAACCCCAACTTATTTCCCCTGCTGGTTATAATGCAACAAACAGTGGGTAGATGCGAAGGAGTAAAAACAAAAACCAGGCTGTGTAAAGTTGCATGAATGAAAAATGCACAAAACAACAACAGCAGCAGTAGTAGCAGGAACAGCAAAAAAAAAAAAAAGAAAAGTTCTATCCAGCTTCTATATCCTATGCGGGAAAGTATAAAATACGCGGAAGCTTAACGGTAAAGCAAAACATGTTTCCACATCCGGC